>VYZU01054654.1:58998-89211 GCA_013401355.1 Ceyx cyanopectus
AACTGGCAATGCATTCTTGAAAACCATATTTGAAAACAATTTGCTTTGCTATTAAACAACTTAATGCAAATTTTGAAAAGTATGTCATCATAACATCTTTTACAATAGCACATTTAAATTATTTAGTCTGTACTTATGTGTTCCTTTTACTTTCTTTCTTATTTTCTTTGCCAGTAAAAATTCTATATTACGAACTCCCAGAAAATATCTAGAAAAGGTATTTATCAGATTAGATATCATGACATACAGAGTTTTAAAATCATTTGTCAGTGGTGCTATACACACACTGCATTATTCAGATGGAACTTTATTATTCTAAAATAATAAATATACTAATATTATTCTAAAATAATAAAATTACTATTTTTGCCACTTCTGTTGTCCTTTATACTTCACTTTGGAGAAATTAAAAAACCATTAATGAATTAAATCCTATTAGTTAACTTTTTACTAGTTTTACCTTTCAGTTATGAAGCATTTTTCCCTAATGTATAGTTGTCTAAATGTGCTGCAGTATCACATGTATACATAGCTAAAAGTGCATCATTTTGAGCCTGTTAGAGAAGTCCAGAGCAGTTGTAACCCTATTTTGTACTTGAATTCTTTTATTTCTAGCCAATAATGTACTGTATCTTAAGTTACCTGACTGGTCAATTGCATATATAGTAGAATGACATTGACTTTTAATTTGGCACTCTTGAATGCTACTGCAGAAGTCTTAACTAGCTATGTTGACTTTGAGTGTGGTTGCCTTAATTAGTACTTTATTATTGATTCTGATTCTGTGATTATAAAAGAGAAGCAGTAGAGACATTTTCCAAAGTTGCCTTTACATTCCTTGTAAATACAGTTAGTTTTAAGACCACTTTTATTGCATATCAGGAAATTACTTTCTGATTGCTGAGGTGAAATGAAATGACTTCTTTAATCTGTCTAAAATATCCTGGAAATTACAAGATTCTCTTCAAATGAATAGTTATTACTTCAACATAATAGTGGCCCTATTGAAGGTTGTAACAGCCATGCCAAACTTCAGGGAGGTTGATTTCTCATTTTAAACACTTTGAAATGGAATAAAATATTGATATATAATTAANCTTTATTAGGCCTCATTTGTTAGTGTTACTTGTCATTAAGTGTGAAAGTGCCTCAGGACCTCTCAAGAATAGGCCTAATTGTGTTTTTATTAAACCATGGTGGAGCCATACTCTGCAAGCTCTAACTAAACATGCTGTTTAATATTCTTGGTAGCTACAAGTAGGAGATCCCATAAATTCAAATATCTTCCTCAATATCTTTTACAAAAATAAATATACACTTGATGCACTTGGAGTAATTCCTTTGATGCAAGACTTGTAGCAAAGCTGGGGATGGGACAGCCTTTGGGACTGTTCAGACCTTAACCAAAAATGCCTATTTTTCAGCTGGAGCTAAAACACTGTAGGTCTCTCTGACAAATGGACTTGAGTTTTATGAGAAATCTGTAACTACCTGGCTGCATCTGTTCAATTGTTTGTCTTCTCTTTTTAGCCGTGGGGCTCAATCTTGAGGAATTGGAATTTCTTAGCTGTGACACATCCTGGATATATGGCATTCCTGACATATGATGAAGTGAAAGCAAGGTTGCAGAAATACAGCACAAAGCCCGGGAGGTGAGAGGTTTTGCTGAATATTGCTTTCCACATAAACTTGCTGTCTCAAAAGCGACAGAATTTTTCTAGCTTCATACTTCTATATTGCGTGATACTGACACTCACTGAAGGAATTAATTTTTGGTAACAGTGAATCAGAAAAGTACTTGGGGTTTTTTTTTATACATCTGATTTTATTTATCTCAAAATGTAATTTGAAAAATAGTTAAACTCAGAGCTCCACATTTAAGAAATGTTGATCTTTTAAATTTTAAGACATAAGAATTTTGTAACCATGATGTAGTTTTTGTGCCTTAATTCTTCCACAGTGCTATGAAACAAACAAATTGTTACAACATCAAGGTCTATATAAGTACAGAAATAAATAAACAGAAAAGAAATGGAAATTACATTGCTCTTCCTTTTTTCTTCTGTATTTGGTAAAACTGGCAATGCATTCTTGAAAACCATATTTGAAAACAATTTGCTTTGCTATTAAACAACTTAATGCAAATTTTGAAAAGTATGTCATCATAACATCTTTTACAATAGCACATTTAAATTATTTAGTCTGTACTTATGTGTTCCTTTTACTTTCTTTCTTATTTTCTTTGCCAGTAAAAATTCTATATTACGAACTCCCAGAAAATATCTAGAAAAGGTATTTATCAGATTAGATATCATGACATACAGAGTTTTAAAATCATTTGTCAGTGGTGCTATACACACACTGCATTATTCAGATGGAACTTTATTATTCTAAAATAATAAATATACTAATATTATTCTAAAATAATAAAATTACTATTTTTGCCACTTCTGTTGTCCTTTATACTTCACTTTGGAGAAATTAAAAAACCATTAATGAATTAAATCCTATTAGTTAACTTTTTACTAGTTTTACCTTTCAGTTATGAAGCATTTTTCCCTAATGTATAGTTGTCTAAATGTGCTGCAGTATCACATGTATACATAGCTAAAAGTGCATCATTTTGAGCCTGTTAGAGAAGTCCAGAGCAGTTGTAACCCTATTTTGTACTTGAATTCTTTTATTTCTAGCCAATAATGTACTGTATCTTAAGTTACCTGACTGGTCAATTGCATATATAGTAGAATGACATTGACTTTTAATTTGGCACTCTTGAATGCTACTGCAGAAGTCTTAACTAGCTATGTTGACTTTGAGTGTGGTTGCCTTAATTAGTACTTTATTATTGATTCTGATTCTGTGATTATAAAAGAGAAGCAGTAGAGACATTTTCCAAAGTTGCCTTTACATTCCTTGTAAATACAGTTAGTTTTAAGACCACTTTTATTGCATATCAGGAAATTACTTTCTGATTGCTGAGGTGAAATGAAATGACTTCTTTAATCTGTCTAAAATATCCTGGAAATTACAAGATTCTCTTCAAATGAATAGTTATTACTTCAACATAATAGTGGCCCTATTGAAGGTTGTAACAGCCATGCCAAACTTCAGGGAGGTTGATTTCTCATTTTAAACACTTTGAAATGGAATAAAATATTGATATATAATTAAGAAAAGCTGCTCTATAACATGAAATTGAGTTTGTGGTATTTCACTCTGGGATGCTTTTCTGACTGAGGTTTTTGCATATGAAATTATGTCTGACAGAAGAGTTTTAGTAAGAACTAAAGATGCCCATTGCCTATTATCTTCCTTTTCCTCATCCTGTGCTGTTTTTATAATTTATATTCTAAACTATCACCTGTAACACACAGGAGTATTTACATTTCAGTCCAGTTGGCTTATAATTTTTTGAAGTAGAAGTGANTCTCAAATGCACTTAAGCTTGTTGAACAATTGCTCCTGCCAGTTGCTCATGTGTCTAACTTTGTACAATGATTTGAAAGCTATGTAATTGCTTTTTTTATATATTGTGCAGCCAGAACATTTTCCAGCTTCTAGTAGTTTACTACAAAGATTTATAATCATCAGCAAATCTAAGTTTATAGGGAGAAGTAGTACATTTTTACTAGGTTGGCTGAAGTAACAAAGTTTTGGTGTCACAGTCTTTTCACTGGGATTCGTGTTTTGATATATCCACATGGTCATAATGGGAAAGAAAAAAAAAAGGGGGGGAGGAGGTTGAGAAACCCTTTATAAAACCCTGTGATTTCTCTCTGTCCTGCACAGTCCTGTATTTTTTTTCTAGGGCAAATGATTTTATACCTGTAATAAAAACGACATAATTATCGTATTTATACTGAAAAAAGCTGAACAAAAAAACCCAAACCCTAGAGCTGAGAATATTTAATGCAAAGTTTTTGTACCTTATGTAAATACAACTTCCAGACAGTATGATTTAACAACAAAAATGTTTCCAAGTTAGAGGTACCATGAATCCAAATACAGAACAACTTGGGATCTCTGTAATATCATTTAACATACTATTAATTTCCCACAGGACTGAGATGCATCAGTTTGGCTTAAAGTCCAGTCTACATCTTGGATTCTCTTCCTAGATTCTTATCAAAATATACACAGATTTAAGTACATCATTCTATACATTGATACACATATATACTTATCTAATATAATGACAGATATATAATTATTCACATATAATAATACACCCTGATATGCATAAATGTATGTAACCTTCTACTCTGTTGGTTCAAATATAGTCACCCAGTGTAGAGATCACTAAGAACTTAGGCAAGTATCAGCTCACTGGGAATGAAGTTCTAAAATAATACTCCACTGAGGTGGCCCCAGAAGGTTATCTGGTAATCAGAGCTCAGATGCATTCTGGTGGAAGCTCTGTCAAAACTTTTCCTGTTCTTTTCTAGACTTGAGTGTGTGTCAAATGCAGAAGCAGCAATTCACTTGCACCCAAAGGCTAAAAAAGATGGCTGAAGAAAGATTATGCATTTCAGTTAATATCTCTTGTAACTTACTCTGCCCATTTGAAATGTCATAGGTATTAATTAGCTAATGAAGCTAAAGAGACAAGTGTGTTTCTAACAATCTTCTTGTGCTGCAGCTACCTGTTCCCAGATGGACGAAGCTATAATCCTGATTTGACAGGATTATGTGAACCCACACCACATGATCACATAAAAGTCACACAGGTATGTTGAAGAGTTTATCAGTTATTCTATAATCTTCATTCCCTCATTAACTCTTCTAACATTTCTTAAAATGTGAGAAATAAGCTCCTAAGAGTGAAAATCTGTTGCTGATAGAAGATCTTAGATGAAGAACAGGGTAATGATCCTTTAAACTCCAGAGCTGATGGTGATGCCAAGAGCATCTCTCAGGAAGTTTTGTTTATTCTAAGCCTCTTCCAAGTGAGAAATGTGTTCATGGTTATTAAAGTTGGGGNTTGATATATAATTAAGAAAAGCTGCTCTATAACATGAAATTGAGTTTGTGGTATTTCACTCTGGGATGCTTTTCTGACTGAGGTTTTTGCATATGAAATTATGTCTGACAGAAGAGTTTTAGTAAGAACTAAAGATGCCCATTGCCTATTATCTTCCTTTTCCTCATCCTGTGCTGTTTTTATAATTTATATTCTAAACTATCACCTGTAACACACAGGAGTATTTACATTTCAGTCCAGTTGGCTTATAATTTTTTGAAGTAGAAGTGAAATTTATTCTGTCCTATTCACAGTCTCTGGTGTGCACAAAATTAACATTGCTAGCAGAGAGTAGTAGTATTCATCACATTTCTGCTGCATCTAAAGATGGTTAATGTTTCCTTTTCCAATTTATCCACGTTATTGGCTGGGGTGTGCATAAAAGGTGTATGTTGTAGCTCTGGAGACTTGGTAAAATAATAAACTGTTCTTGAAATGCTTTATGGGCATGTCTGAATGTACATAATAAAACTATTCACAGTGAATATAGTGCAGCTTTCACTTGGAGAACCAAAAAGCAAGCAAGTATAAAGTTGAGGGTAGGGTGCTAGAGTTACCTGCTCTCTTAGGGTAACACAAGGAAAAACTTTTTACCAGTGAGGGTGCCAGAGCCTGGCAGGGGCTGCCCAGGGAGGTTGTGGAGTCTCCTGCTCTGGAGACATTTCAGACCCCCCTGGATCTGTTCCTGGGTGACTTGGTCTAGGTGCCCCTGCTCTGGCAGGGGAGTTGGACTAGATGATCTTCTAGGTCCCTTCCAACCCCTGACACTCTGTGATTCTTCACTTGCTGAACTCTGTTCACATTGACTTTTTTTCCCCATTCTGCTTTTATCAAGCTACATTTTCAGACTGAGTTGCACACGCTTGGGCCAGTGGGCCATTGGCTATGTGACTGGAGATGGGAACATTTTGCAGACCATACCTCACAACAAGCCTCTGTTTCAAGCTCTGATTGATGGCAGCCGAGAAGGATTGTAAGTACACATTCCTATAGTCACTGGATATGAAATCCTCATTGCCTCCTTCTTCTAATGTTTATATGGGTAGTTAGGTACTTCAAACAGAGAATCTGGGTATAGATTTTGCATTTTTTCCTATTATAAGAACCATCCCTTTTATTTATTTGAAAAGCACTTGTTTCCAGATAATTCTATTAACCAAAGTTAACAGAAGTTAACCAAAGCCACATCTCAGAGCAGATACATTCCAGGAGAAGAAAAAACTGGGCAACTGTCACAGATTCGTCCACATACCACAACCCTCACCCCTACCAGAAGAGTCTCAAATGCACTTAAGCTTGTTGAACAATTGCTCCTGCCAGTTGCTCATGTGTCTAACTTTGTACAATGATTTGAAAGCTATGTAATTGCTTTTTTTATATATTGTGCAGCCAGAACATTTTCCAGCTTCTAGTAGTTTACTACAAAGATTTATAATCATCAGCAAATCTAAGTTTATAGGGAGAAGTAGTACATTTTTACTAGGTTGGCTGAAGTAACAAAGTTTTGGTGTCACAGTCTTTTCACTGGGATTCGTGTTTTGATATATCCACATGGTCATAATGGGAAAGAAAAAAAAAAGGGGGGGAGGAGGTTGAGAAACCCTTTATAAAACCCTGTGANAGAAACAACTTCCTAGGGGCATTTCAAATACAGTCAGAATGCCCTGAATTCCTCACTTATTAAATAAATGTTATAGTTTATCTACATATCTTTAATAATTACAGCTATTTATTGACCAGATAGGATGAGATGCATCAGTTTGGCTTAAAGTCCAGTCTACATCTTGGATTCTCTTCCTAGATTCTTATCAAAATATACACAGATTTAAGTACATCATTCTATACATTGATACACATATATACTTATCTAATATAATGACAGATATATAATTATTCACATATAATAATACACCCTGATATGCATAAATGTATGTAACCTTCTACTCTGTTGGTTCAAATATAGTCACCCAGTGTAGAGATCACTAAGAACTTAGGCAAGTATCAGCTCACTGGGAATGAAGTTCTAAAATAATACTCCACTGAGGTGGCCCCAGAAGGTTATCTGGTAATCAGAGCTCAGATGCATTCTGGTGGAAGCTCTGTCAAAACTTTTCCTGTTCTTTTCTAGACTTGAGTGTGTGTCAAATGCAGAAGCAGCAATTCACTTGCACCCAAAGGCTAAAAAAGATGGCTGAAGAAAGATTATGCATTTCAGTTAATATCTCTTGTAACTTACTCTGCCCATTTGAAATGTCATAGGTATTAATTAGCTAATGAAGCTAAAGAGACAAGTGTGTTTCTAACAATCTTCTTGTGCTGCAGCTACCTGTTCCCAGATGGACGAAGCTATAATCCTGATTTGACAGGATTATGTGAACCCACACCACATGATCACATAAAAGTCACACAGGTATGTTGAAGAGTTTATCAGTTATTCTATAATCTTCATTCCCTCATTAACTCTTCTAACATTTCTTAAAATGTGAGAAATAAGCTCCTAAGAGTGAAAATCTGTTGCTGATAGAAGATCTTAGATGAAGAACAGGGTAATGATCCTTTAAACTCCAGAGCTGATGGTGATGCCAAGAGCATCTCTCAGGAAGTTTTGTTTATTCTAAGCCTCTTCCAAGTGAGAAATGTGTTCATGGTTATTAAAGTTGGGGTTTTTTTTTCTGATATTTGTTACAGGTTTATGTAGCTTGTTGTTTCTTTGCTACAAGTGGATGGGAATGCAACAATAAAATTCAGATGGGATGGTGGCTTTGAAGCCTGCATAGGAATGGTGCAGTTGTTGACAAGTCCAGGAGGAAAAGTATTGTTCATATATCACATAAATACCAGTTCCAGGATCTCTCCCCTCTTTTCTTTGTCTGTTGTGCAAATTGAAAAGACATCAAGGAAAAGATACAGAAATAATCAAATGCCTAAAGGCAATCACTTTGAAGAGAAAATTAGAATATTTAGATGTGGTTGTAATCTTGTTAAGTGACCATGTGATAAACTAATGTGCAGATGTTCAATACTCAAGTATATATTGGAAGTAGCCACCAAAAGGCAAATGCTTGATTAAAAATGTGGCTGAAATTAACACTAGAGAGCTAAGGTATACTGTGTAAAGCATCTTCCCTAACAAAAGCATCTTCCTGGGTGACTTGGTCTAGGTGCCCCTGCTCTGCCAGGGGGGTTGGACTAGATGATCTTCTAGGTCCCTTCCAACCCCTGACACTCTGTGATTCTGTGAAGAGCAGGTTAGACATTCTCAGTGATTACTGTGTTCTTCACATGGCAATCACATTGTATTTTGAATTCACTGAATGAATCCAGTTGCCTCTGAACTTGTAGCTATCAGACACCATTAATTCTGATGGCAGATGGATTCTTTGTGAGAGTCCCACCCATAAGCATCTTTAGTACATACTGTCTACACCTGCAGACATGAACTGTCTCTTTTTCTTAGCTTCATCTCATCAAAATTTGCCTTTTTTGTTGTTTTTGTTTTGCCGTTGTTGTTTTGTTGAGGTTTTTTTGTTGTTTTTGTTTTTTTCAAGACTGAAAAAAGCAATATTTCTACAGTAATGCATTTGATTACCAATTTCCCAACAATGCCTAATTGTAGAAAACTGTTCTGCATTCAATCTGTTATCTACTCCTCTTAAAAGTGCTGTTACACCTTCCTGCCAGTCTTGCAAGGATACAAAGTACTGAATGCACCATGATTTTGCCATTTTGACCTGGGGGGTATTCTTGCCAGGCTTCCTTCAGTTTACCATACTGACATACTGCATCCTTGCTGGAGGTGGAAAGCCATCAGTTTTTCAATCCAATAACTTTTATTAGTTCTAAACTCATCCAAAGAAAAGGAAATCCCAATTTTGATCCCAATTGTTATTTTTTCCTCACAACGTGTTAATTATTTTCCACTTAACTGCAACCATGGAAAGGTAGAACATATGTAGTTCTGTGATCAGACTGTAGAAAATAGACCCAATAGACAGAGATATTTGAAACTTTTATTTTTGTAGTGTATATTGTAGTATAGCATAGGTTTTAAGAAACAAAACTGGAAGCTGTTTCAGTAAGATTAGCATGGTTTTAAAATAGTTAAGTAGTGATAATTTCTCTGACTACTAGGTCCAGTGAGTTGAAAAACAGGGCACTCAAGAGAAATGTTTGTAACTGCTGCTGCTTAAGTATGTTGTTTGTAAATAAATCACAGTAAAGAAATAATCCCTTGCCTTTCTTTTGTTCCAGGAGCAGTATGAATTGTACTGTGAAATGGGTTCCACTTTTCAGCTGTGTAAAATCTGTGCAGAGAATGACAAGGATGTGAAGATAGAGCCTTGTGGACATCTTATGTGCACTTCTTGTCTTACTGCATGGCAGGTACTGTCATAGATCACTTAGCGGAGAAGAGGATGAATTTCTCTGACATCCCAGTTCAGAGTGTGGGTATATGTTTACTTTGCCAGGTACTCAATAAGAGGGTTCAAGGACATCTATTTAAATGTTCAACTTGCTCAGTTTGTGGACCTAAGTCTGTGAAAAATAATATTCTAGAAGTCATTAAAATGCAGACTTGCAGGCTTGCCAAGGCCATTTGCTGACTGCTGCTAAGTGGAAACTATTTCCTGAGCATGATGTCTACTCTGACAGTGAAAGGTGGTGCCAATTCAGCTACCAACTCAGACACTAGTCACTTCAGCATGTATTCAAAAGACATGAAGATGATAGCTAGCAGCAGGGAGTGGATAACTGACCAGACAGCATTTTATCAGGAGACAGTAAGTCTTCAGTGAGAAAAAGATTCAATTCAAGTCATGAAATAGCCCGTGGAAAAATAAGCTTAGGGTTCTTTTGTTTTGTGTTAATACCTAATGCACTCAACTACCTGACTTCAGATGGTTGTTGAGAGATTGAATGGAAAGGCAGCTCTGATCTCTGTGTCATTTACAGAACATCCCCCAAACCACAGACACTTCTGGTTGGTGGCCAGTCACAAGTGGTGTTCCCCAGGTCACAGTACTGGGGCCAGTTCTGTTTCATGCCTTTATTAATGATCTGCTTGAGGGGATTTAGGGCACCTTCAGTGAGTTTGCAGATGACAAAGGTGGTGCAGGGTGTAGAGTCCAGTTCTTAAGAGAAGCAGCTGAGAGAACTGGGGTTGTTTAACCTGGAGAAAAGGAGGCTCAGGGGAGACCTTATTGCTCTCTACAACTGGCTGAAAGGAGGTTGTAGCAAGGTGAGCATGTCTATTCTCCCAGATAACCAGCAATATGACAAGAAGAAATGGGCTTAAGTTGCACCAGGGGACATTTAGCTTGGACATTAGAAAATAATTTCACAGAAAGGGTTGTCAGAACAGGCTGCCCAGGGAGTCACTTTTAAACAACAAGTAGTTGAGGAATGGTTTATTGGTGACCTGGCAGTGCTGGGTTAACAGTCAGACTTGATGATATTAATGGTCTCTTCCAACCAAAATGATTCTCCACGGGTTGGTATGTTTTGTCCATCTTGTTCATGGACATACTAGTCTCTGGGAATTGGAAAAACTGGTACCTTTAGTTCAGCACAGTTGGCAAGCATTAGACTTAAATTTAAATTAAATTAAATTGCCCCTCTTGACAATTTCAGACTTTGCTTTAATAGGTACTTCTCAAAGTGAGTTAATGCTGCCTCCTTCTCCCCNTTTTGTTGTTTTTGTTTTGCCGTTGTTGTTTTGTTGAGGTTTTTTTGTTGTTTTTGTTTTTTTCAAGACTGAAAAAAGCAATATTTCTACAGTAATGCATTTGATTACCAATTTCCCAACAATGCCTAATTGTAGAAAACTGTTCTGCATTCAATCTGTTATCTACTCCTCTTAAAAGTGCTGTTACACCTTCCTGCCAGTCTTGCAAGGATACAAAGTACTGAATGCACCATGATTTTGCCATTTTGACCTGGGGGGTATTCTTGCCAGGCTTCCTTCAGTTTACCATACTGACATACTGCATCCTTGCTGGAGGTGGAAAGCCATCAGTTTTTCAATCCAATAACTTTTATTAGTTCTAAACTCATCCAAAGAAAAGGAAATCCCAATTTTGATCCCAATTGTTATTTTTTCCTCACAACGTGTTAATTATTTTCCACTTAACTGCAACCATGGAAAGGTAGAACATATGTAGTTCTGTGATCAGACTGTAGAAAATAGACCCAATAGACAGAGATATTTGAAACTTTTATTTTTGTAGTGTATATTGTAGTATAGCATAGGTTTTAAGAAACAAAACTGGAAGCTGTTTCAGTAAGATTAGCATGGTTTTAAAATAGTTAAGTAGTGATAATTTCTCTGACTACTAGGTCCAGTGAGTTGAAAAACAGGGCACTCAAGAGAAATGTTTGTAACTGCTGCTGCTTAAGTATGTTGTTTGTAAATAAATCACAGTAAAGAAATAATCCCTTGCCTTTCTTTTGTTCCAGGAGCAGTATGAATTGTACTGTGAAATGGGTTCCACTTTTCAGCTGTGTAAAATCTGTGCAGAGAATGACAAGGATGTGAAGATAGAGCCTTGTGGACATCTTATGTGCACTTCTTGTCTTACTGCATGGCAGGTACTGTCATAGATCACTTAGCGGAGAAGAGGATGAATTTCTCTGACATCCCAGTTCAGAGTGTGGGTATATGTTTACTTTGCCAGGTACTCAATAAGAGGGTTCAAGGACATCTATTTAAATGTTCAACTTGCTCAGTTTGTGGACCTAAGTCTGTGAAAAATAATATTCTAGAAGTCATTAAAATGCAGACTTGCAGGCTTGCCAAGGCCATTTGCTGACTGCTGCTAAGTGGAAACTATTTCCTGAGCATGATGTCTACTCTGACAGTGAAAGGTGGTGCCAATTCAGCTACCAACTCAGACACTAGTCACTTCAGCATGTATTCAAAAGACATGAAGATGATAGCTAGCAGCAGGGAGTGGATAACTGACCAGACAGCATTTTATCAGGAGACAGTAAGTCTTCAGTGAGAAAAAGATTCAATTCAAGTCATGAAATAGCCCGTGGAAAAATAAGCTTAGGGTTCTTTTGTTTTGTGTTAATACCTAATGCACTCAACTACCTGACTTCAGATGGTTGTTGAGAGATTGAATGGAAAGGCAGCTCTGATCTCTGTGTCATTTACAGAACATCCCCCAAACCACAGACACTTCTGGTTGGTGGCCAGTCACAAGTGGTGTTCCCCAGGTCACAGTACTGGGGCCAGTTCTGTTTCATGCCTTTATTAATGATCTGCTTGAGGGGATTTAGGGCACCTTCAGTGAGTTTGCAGATGACAAAGGTGGTGCAGGGTGTAGAGTCCAGTTCTTAAGAGAAGCAGCTGAGAGAACTGGGGTTGTTTCACCTGGAGAAAAGGAGGCTCAGGGGAGACCTTATTGCTCTCTACAACTGGCTGAAAGGAGGTTGTAGCAAGGTGAGCATGTCTATTCTCCCAGATAACCAGCAATATGACAAGAAGAAATGGGCTTAAGTTGCACCAGGGGACATTTAGCTTGGACATTAGAAAATAATTTCACAGAAAGGGTTGTCAGAACAGGCTGCCCAGGGAGTCACTTTTAAACAACAAGTAGTTGAGGAATGGTTTATTGGTGACCTGGCAGTGCTGGGTTAACAGTCAGACTTGATGATATTAATGGTCTCTTCCAACCAAAATGATTCTCCACGGGTTGGTATGTTTTGTCCATCTTGTTCATGGACATACTAGTCTCTGGGAATTGGAAAAACTGGTACCTTTAGTTCAGCACAGTTGGCAAGCATTAGACTTAAATTTAAATTAAATTAAATTGCCCCTCTTGACAATTTCAGACTTTGCTTTAATAGGTACTTCTCAAAGTGAGTTAATGCTGCCTCCTTCTCCCCACCCCTTCTTTCCTGGCTACATTCTGTGGGGAGAATGAAGAGGTATCCCATACTCAGACAGGACTCTGTTCCACCATAAGGCACCCATCTTTGCTTACAAGTGTGAGAAAAGCAAAAAGAATCCTTGTCTGTAGTTCATTTTTGACCTGGTCTTAAATTAGATCATCTCAGTCCAAGTACTGTCATTTTTATTTTCAAGTTCCCAATTAAGAAATCATCATTGGCAAGCCACCACAATACATCAGAAGGATCATTTGAGTTTTTCTTCCATTAGCAACAAAGCTTGCTGTGAAAAAGGAGTATTCTCCATTTCTGATTCTGAAATCTGAGTTTGTGCCAAACACAAATCTTTCAAACTCTGCCCACAGATCTAAAATTCCATTTTGGATGTACTTAAATAAGAATATTTCTCTCGCCATTAAGCAGCTACTGAGCTGGAACAAACAATATTTCTCATTTCAGGAGTACCCTCAAAAGTACCTTTTCTCTGTTCTTAGCAGTTTCATTCTGTGACAAACATAAGAGTTCTAATTGTGTTAATCTTTGACTTAGAATTTTGGAAATCCCAAGGTCCGTGGTGCATTTTTGTTTGGGGTTTTTTTTTTTCTTCTTTAGCTGAAATAATGGAGTTATTTGTGCTTTTAATTCCTGGGTGCCTCACAGCATGGTAGCAGCATATTTCAGCATCACTGTGGCAGAGAAATGCTCTGATTCTGGAGACTTGAGAAGCCAAGTTCCTCAGCATATTGGCCAATGGCTAGGCATTCAGGAAGAGGATACCAAAGCTTTTTAGGCTGAGAGAACTGCCATATTTGAAAACATCAAGCTTCATCAGAACATAGCAATCAGCTCTAACCAACCAGCTACACTGTGGACTTCATTACAAATTTAACTTCAGTATAATTAGTGAGGCAATGAAGAAATACTGTACAATAATAGCATCAGTTGCTGCAAACTTCTGATGGGCTAGTGTTTAATTGGTGGTGTAATGGCTCATTAGACATGCCTCAAGAGGTCAAATTCAGCTGTTTTCACTAAGCAGAAAACAAGGAGTAAGCAACATCAGATCTATATAAAATACCAAGGATGATTCAGAGTTGCTGACCTTTATGGAGATCAGTCTCTCAAATAAGATTTGGTTTAACTGGAACCTTTTTGCATCGTACAACAGGAGTAAACTCTTATTTTTTTTTTTGTTCTGCAGAATTCTATTCTGTGCGTGGTCACCTAATATATTTTATTTAACTTAGTGCTTTTGAAAAGAAAGGAAGGAAATTGCCAATGCAGAACTATTTGACAACACAGACAGAAGAAAACCTTGAAAATTAAAAGCTCTCTGACTCATCTGGAAAGGTGTTTTTAGAAGATGAAACTGTAAAGGGTTGTATAGGTAATGGAGGATTTCTGTTCACTTGACAGTGAACTTTACTTTGTCATTGTTACTTCAGTAGGTCCATATCATTTGGAGGCACTCTTTGTGGTATGTGATGTTGACATGTCCTCTGTAATTAGGATGCAAGGCTGCTGAAAGTAAATTGTTTCTCTTCATACCAAATGGAAATCCTGTGCTAACCATTCAGATAGACATGACTGTTGGCAGGAGACAGAATTTATAGTTATCTGGCCTTGGGATACATTCTTCCACAAACTGTGAAGTCATCTGTCAGTTCAGTAAGACTGGCAAGTGTCAAGATAAAAATAATGCCAGTAAAAACTAAAGCTGTCCTTACATCTGAGAAATTTTAAGCTGTGCTTGGTTAATGATATTTCAGAATAAGTAGGTTGTTAAGGATTAATTTTGGTGTCCTTATCCTTTTAGCTGTCTGTCTACCTGGCTATAAATATGACACTATGTGATGTCGGAATTCAGATGGAATTCTTTGATCTCCCAAGGCTTCAGAGCTCTTTTGGGTGTGTTTTGTTTGGGTTATTTTAAAATCAAATCTACATTGTGCCTCTTGATAGAAAAATATGTAAGTGCTTGAAAGCCTTCTCTCTGATATTTTTGTTCATTAGGCTGAAATTTAATTTTAAGACTTTGATTACTTCTGATGAGGGATATAAAATCTGAAATGAGTGAGAGGAATGCAAATATGGCTACTTGAAAATCACCTATCATACTGCTTAGAAATTAAAATTCAAGTAATTCATGTTTCTGATAACATGTGAAAGTAGTTCAGTATATTTTCAATAAATGATAAAATACAAGGAAGTCTTGGTTTGTTAATTAAACACGTCAGAAAATGTTGGCAGCTTTACATGTTCTGCATGCATCTGTTGCTGAATGCCAATAATGTTGCAGCCTTGATGGACTGTTGCATGTTCTTCAGAGAAGAGCTGCATGCCCCAAAGCTCATAGAATCACAGAATGATTTTGCTGGAAGAGACCTTGAAGATCATAAAGTCCAGCCATTAACCCTACACTCACCTGTGTTTTCTAACTTAAAATGACAAAAAATACTTCATACAATAAAATGCATTACCTCTATCTACACACCTGGTCTCTCTTGTAAAGAAATGAGAGGAATTGTAATCTTAAGTGGTGTTTTCTGCCTTGCAGTAGCAAGACAATGAGAGTTTTGATGCTGTGTAGAGATAATGCATTTTGAGGAGTTGTTTTTAAGTGAAGTTTAATCTTGTGAAGGGGGAGAGCTTTAGAAGTGCAGTCATTTTACTAGATCCTGTAGTTAAAATCAATCTGTTTCCTCTTCACTCCAGTGCTTCTTCACAAGTTCTTAGAGAGCTGTTAAGGGCATTTTTGTGTAGAAAAATCAGACCTACCTTTGAAAATTATTTCTGATTTTAAAAGAAATCTCAACTTTTTGTCTTGCTGTAGGAATCCGATGGCCAAGGCTGTCCCTTCTGCCGCTGTGAAATTAAAGGAACTGAACCAATCATTGTGGATCCCTTTGATCCAAGGGATGAAAACCCCAGGTGCTGCAGTATTATTGATAGCTTTAGTATGCCCATGCTGGACTTGGATGATGATGATGACAGAGAAGAGTCCTTAATGATGAATCGTTTGGCTTCAGTCCGAAAGGTAAATGTTCAAATGCTGTACACCAGACACAACTCTGTGTTTGTGAACAAAGCTGCCTCTAATTATAAGCAGTGAGATTCTGCACTTCATCCTCTAGGTTTCAGCAACTCACTGAACAGTTTTGGGGATGAAAAACCCAAATGCATCAGTATTGCAATAATACTCAAGTGGAACAGGAGAAAAATACACTTTTCAAACTTGCAGCTGATAAGAACCGAGTTAACTCTGTTTATAATGGAGGATGCAGAATTTTGCATCAGCCAAGACTCTTATTCCAAATATGTTGTCTGGCCAATTCCCTGAACTTCTATNCTTGGTAGTTTTCATTACTGCTGGAGTACATGTTGTCATAGGCCATGAAATACTGCATTTTACAGCAGATTTTCTGTATTTTACTTCTTAAACTAGATTGAATAGTTGCCTTGGAATTAAATCTGTAACATCTTTTCCATTTCCTTATCATGGTATTTGGCTTAAGAAAAAAAAAAGGTTTCACCCTCATATCCGAGCATCTCTGTCAGTTAATACACATACTTCTGATATCCTTCCTAACCTCTTAAGTCATACAAATCATTCTTGTACTGTCAATTTAATACAACATGGCCTGCTCCTGGGAACAGTTTATCCTTCCTGTCTGGACTGAAATTGCAGTCTGCAGCCTCACCTCTGTCAGAGAGCCTTCAGTTGATGGGCTTTTATAACACTCACTTCCATGATAAGGTAAAATTGCATTATGCTTTTATCAAAAGAAGAAACAATAGGCTTTATTATGAGGTTTTGTTTTCAGTATCCACCAAGTGCTTGAGTGCTTTGCTTCTTGCTGTTTTCATGGCATTAATTTCATTGTTCAGGGAAAGACACCTACTAATTATCCTTGAAGTTTAGGAACAGCATTTTCCACTCTTTTTTTTAGCCTCTTGGGAGTCCTTAATGGAAAATGTTGAGTTCTCAGATCATTTGGTGATTTTCAACTGCTGTTTTCTTTTCTAAATCTATTACTAATGATTATACAGTGAGGCTCTTAACCACACCACCTGTGTGGAATATGTCATTACTTTTATATACAGTTTTTCTTAATAATGACGTCCTCAGCCTCGTCCATTTCTTACAATAACCACTATTTAGTTTTCCTGCTAATTGGAGCTTCTTCAGAGCCTACTAGAAGAATTTTTCTTTGTGACATTATGGAGGATTTTACTCGTTGAATTTTTCTTGTTAATGTTGTTATTATGAAAATGGAATTGCAGAATGGCTGTGTTGTAGTTAGATGACAATGAAAGCAATTGTGATACTCTTTCTCAACATAAAGCTGATAATCCTTGAAATGCAAATGGCATGTCTCCAATTACCTGGCTAGACCATGTGGTTGTCTTGTCATTTATCTGGCTAGTAGCTGAGCTGGCAGGTTAAACTTGCTAGAAGAGGAAAGTTCCAGAGGCATGAAGACCTGGTGAAAGTGACTGTATATTCAAATCAATCCTTACTGTCCTGAAAGCCTTGTAGGAGGGCACCTGTGAAAATCTTTCTAAGCTGTTACTACCACTAGCTTTGGGACTTTGACTTGGAAATGGGTCCAAAATGCAAAGAGGAGTTGCAGCAAGCTCATTTTAGAAACAAGGGGTCATCACTGGTTAAGGGGCCTGGGTGGGTTTTTAAGTGAGCTTTTCTTGACAAAATGAAAAGCTGAAGAACACTTTCTGGAATTCTCATTAAAATGTAAAGAAAATACAATTTCATAGTAATTTGCTGTACCTGGATGAATTGTGAATTTAAATTGGATAGAAAAAATACCAATTCTGCAGCTTATCACTCTGTCTCTGAAGCACACTTAACTCTAGGAGGGATCTGAATTGAGTCCCTCAGGGACCTCAGACTTGAAATTGCTGTAAGGGAAAAAATAATCACAAAGCTACTTACTGATTCCTTAATGGTGTGAGTAAATAGATACACTTTAAGAATCATTCTTGCTAGGTGTTGTGTATGAGTCAGCAGCAGAGCAGCTGTAACAGAGACCTTGGAGAAATCTCCTGCAAGGAGTCTGTTTAGCTGCCTCATCAAGCATCTTATTCTTTTTTAATTTCCAAATTGTCTTCACATATTTCTGTTAAAGAAAGATGAAGAGTGGTGTCAAAACCTGTGTTAATTGTCTCATCACTGAGAAATTTGCAGCCCTGGGGCATAAGATTTACTAATGCAGTTACTGCCTGAAGTTGTTCCTGGTCTTGGTTCCATTCTGTTTGTGCTAGCCTAGCACAATGTTATAAAATGCACATTAAAAAAAGAGTGCAGATTACAGACTAAGGTAAATATTCAAAATCTCTTTTCATTTTTAAAGAGGGCATTTGCTTCTCCAGTAGACTGTTTATTATTCCATAATGTTGAATATTCCATTGTCCTAATGAATTAAGAGTTATCCATCATGTTACCTTGTGCAAGAGTTCACTTGATACATTAAATTTTTTTTTAAAAAGAGAAAGTAAGAGGTGGTGCAGTTCATAAGTGCTAAGATTACATGAAAGCACAGAGAAGGCCCTAGATGTATAGGTAGTCTGAGGTGCCCAAGGGACTTAATTCAGATACCTCTTACAGTTGATAAGTATGGGGCCTTCAGGTGCTGCAAGTGAATTAACAGTCTCAAAAAATACTTATTTTAAAACACAATGAAGTTACCTTGACTGGGGAGTTACAGTCTTCTCTGGAATTAATCTCCTACCTGTGTGAATGCACCAAAAGCTGACTTGGATTCCCACTATTACTTTAAAATAGAGGAAATTGTCAAAGTTGAAAGCCACTCTTCATCATTATTTGGCTTTTTCCAGCAGATGAGTCAGGTAAAACTTCACAAATCCTGACTAAAGACTTTGATTCTCAAAATATGAAGGAATTTTGAGATGTTTGTTAGTCTTCTTCCTCATTTCCATATTATTGAACTGCTTTTTTTTTTCTGTTAATGAGAAACAGGCATGTATTGAGTACTAACAATGCTTTTAATTTCATTATATAAAGGAATGTTTAAAAAAAAGACTTAAAATACATATCCAGATATTCTCTTCAGCTGTACATTCTTAATTCATACATGTGTATCACTTCTTTCTTAATGGTCCACCCTGTTTGCAGGATTATTTTAAATATTTACTAATTAAATAATAAATAATAATTTAATTAATGAACAAATAATTATTTAAATAATTCCACAAAATAATAGAGTCCTTAACTGCTTAGTTATTATTTGAAAGAAGTGTAAATGCTGGGAGACAGTGTCCCTTAGTTCAAACATATTTTACTGCTTCCATTAGGCAGTGTGGTGCTGACTCTCACAGCCTTAACTCTTCCTTCCTTCACATGCATTTTGTCAAGTCAGCAAAGATCAAATAAAAGACAAACCAGTCTATGTCAAAAAATGGTTATAGTTATCACTATTAAGTGACTTTCTATCCTTAAAACAACTTGTAAAATCCAGATTATACTAACCTGCCTAGGTCACAATTTACCCTGACAAGAAATAACAAATATGTCCCTTACTCTGATCGTAAGGAAACTTAAGGGAACTACTGGAAATTAAGTCTACTTCTAGTGTAGGTTTTCTTGGACCTTCTTAAATGCAATTTCTCTATTGCTGAGTTTGCTCTGGCAGGGCATTAACAATGAGGATANATAATCACAAAGCTACTTACTGATTCCTTAATGGTGTGAGTAAATAGATACACTTTAAGAATCATTCTTGCTAGGTGTTGTGTATGAGTCAGCAGCAGAGCAGCTGTAACAGAGACCTTGGAGAAATCTCCTGCAAGGAGTCTGTTTAGCTGCCTCATCAAGCATCTTATTCTTTTTTAATTTCCAAATTGTCTTCACATATTTCTGTTAAAGAAAGATGAAGAGTGGTGTCAAAACCTGTGTTAATTGTCTCATCACTGAGAAATTTGCAGCCCTGGGGCATAAGATTTACTAATGCAGTTACTGCCTGAAGTTGTTCCTGGTCTTGGTTCCATTCTGTTTGTGCTAGCCTAGCACAATGTTATAAAATGCACATTAAAAAAAGAGTGCAGATTACAGACTAAGGTAAATATTCAAAATCTCTTTTCATTTTTAAAGAGGGCATTTGCTTCTCCAGTAGACTGTTTATTATTCCATAATGTTGAATATTCCATTGTCCTAATGAATTAAGAGTTATCCATCATGTTACCTTGTGCAAGAGTTCACTTGATACATTAAATTTTTTTTTAAAAAGAGAAAGTAAGAGGTGGTGCAGTTCATAAGTGCTAAGATTACATGAAAGCACAGAGAAGGCCCTAGATGTATAGGTAGTCTGAGGTGCCCAAGGGACTTAATTCAGATACCTCTTACAGTTGATAAGTATGGGGCCTTCAGGTGCTGCAAGTGAATTAACAGTCTCAAAAAATACTTATTTTAAAACACAATGAAGTTACCTTGACTGGGGAGTTACAGTCTTCTCTGGAATTAATCTCCTACCTGTGTGAATGCACCAAAAGCTGACTTGGATTCCCACTATTACTTTAAAATAGAGGAAATTGTCAAAGTTGAAAGCCACTCTTCATCATTATTTGGCTTTTTCCAGCAGATGAGTCAGGTAAAACTTCACAAATCCTGACTAAAGACTTTGATTCTCAAAATATGAAGGAATTTTGAGATGTTTGTTAGTCTTCTTCCTCATTTCCATATTATTGAACTGCTTTTTTTTTTCTGTTAATGAGAAACAGGCATGTATTGAGTACTAACAATGCTTTTAATTTCATTATATAAAGGAATGTTTAAAAAAAAGACTTAAAATACATATCCAGATATTCTCTTCAGCTGTACATTCTTAATTCATACATGTGTATCACTTCTTTCTTAATGGTCCACCCTGTTTGCAGGATTATTTTAAATATTTACTAATTAAATAATAAATAATAATTTAATTAATGAACAAATAATTATTTAAATAATTCCACAAAATAATAGAGTCCTTAACTGCTTAGTTATTATTTGAAAGAAGTGTAAATGCTGGGAGACAGTGTCCCTTAGTTCAAACATATTTTACTGCTTCCATTAGGCAGTGTGGTGCTGACTCTCACAGCCTTAACTCTTCCTTCCTTCACATGCATTTTGTCAAGTCAGCAAAGATCAAATAAAAGACAAACCAGTCTATGTCAAAAAATGGTTATAGTTATCACTATTAAGTGACTTTCTATCCTTAAAACAACTTGTAAAATCCAGATTATACTAACCTGCCTAGGTCACAATTTACCCTGACAAGAAATAACAAATATGTCCCTTACTCTGATCGTAAGGAAACTTAAGGGAACTACTGGAAATTAAGTCTACTTCTAGTGTAGGTTTTCTTGGACCTTCTTAAATGCAATTTCTCTATTGCTGAGTTTGCTCTGGCAGGGCATTAACAATGAGGATAAAATCCCTCAGTGAGTCAGTTGTGAGGATTTGTGTTAAGTATGCTTTTCATATCTGCCTATCTATCAACTCAATAGCCAAGCTGGTATTTCCTTCAGAAAAACCTTCACTGGAAATTGTAGTCACTGTCACAAGCAGTCTGATTCTTGAATTCACAACCACTGGGGGCAAACTGATACCAGTATATCCCAGTAATAAACACATCTGATGTAATAACACAAATGTGGTCGTCTCTAGCACAATTGTGAAGTCAGCCACAGCTGCTTTTCCCTTGGCAGCAGTCATGCCAACCAGATGAAGTCCATGTTGTTACAAAGGAGTCTGTGTTCTTTTCCTTAATTACATCTTTATTGCACAGGTCTCTGTGTTGCAGCAGAGCCCCTTTGTGTGCTGAAAGTCTGTCTTCTCTCACTGCCAGTTCATTTCTATTAGTTTGTGTCTAATCACTTCTTTTTGTCAATGTGCAGCTCTCATTGCTCCTTTCTTTTCAGTGAATAGAAGATATACAGAAATCTCCAGTAGGTGTCAAACTGAAAGATTTAAAATCTCTTTATCCTTAGGGAGTCTGCCCAAAAGAGTAGGTATTATGTACATCTGTTAGTGCCCTGCTATCACATGAAATGCAACCAGCTTGTTGGCCTAGCTGCAAGCTAACATGAAATGGTGCAGCTGGACAAGTTGGATGGGACTGGAGAGGAAAAATAGATTTTGTGATTTTTGTTTTTGTTTTTGTTTTTTCTTATGGTAACACTGCAACAAACAGCACAGAAATAACTAACTGTTTTATGGAAGCAACTGAACTGTGTTTGTTAAGCTGAGCCAGAAATGGTTCAGGAACCAGTTTGGAAACTGGGTGGAGCCTATGTTGAGAATTGCAATTTGAACTTGTTTCAGTCAGGTGAGCACCTACACTATGTCCTGGTGGAAAGAGCAGCAGTGTGTCCATTATGATGACTATCAGTAAGTACTACTATCAGTAGTACTTAGACATGCTAAATGTTGAAGTATCAAATGACCTGCCAAGTCATGGAATGAAAGCTGTATACTTGATCTTCATGTCACTAGTAATTCTTTTTCTGTCCTGAAGTGCAATGAGAGGCAGAACTCACCAGTGACTTCCCCAGGATCTTCCCCTCTTGCACAAAGAAGAAAACCACTTCCAGACCCCCTGCAAATCCCACACCTTAGTCTTCCACCTGTTCCTCCTCGGCTGGATCTTATTCAGAAGGGAGTAGCAAGGTCCCCATGTGCCAGCCCAACTGGATCACCAAAGGTCAGTGTCACTCAACCATTCTTCCTTTATAGGAATATGGAGGAATTATATTTTATTGTTTTCAAGGTGAGTTTGCTTGTTTGTTTTGCAGGATTGACTAATCTCACATTTGCCATGTGGCTTTTCTTTTTCAAGAGTATGCTCTGTCCAAAAGAACTTTCAAGTCCCCTTAGATTAGAAAAACTTCAGATTGGATCCCCATTGATGGAGTGTGTTATCTCCTTTGGGGAGTGTCTATCCCTTTGCATAATACCTTACATAGTTAGATCTTCACAGCTACATTAATTGGTCAAATATGACCTCTGGCTGATGGTAATATTGTGCTTGGTTCTGGTCAGAACTTTAAAGACATTGCTGTAATAAACTCCAATTCTTGAAAAGAAATAGAAATTAATATTTCCAGAAAATAGATTTAAAGGACATTATCTCATTAAAATTGGATGTTGTGCTCCGATGATGACTTATGCTCAATTTCCACTGTATCTTTACAAGAAAAATATGTGCAGATACACTGGTTTCAAAAAATTAATTGGCATGTATTAGGACTCAAGTTTCAAGGGACATAATAATGACTCTATAGCTAATGAATAGTATATGCTGTGTTTTCTGAAAATAATGATACTAGAGATTTAATGATCTTTTTGAGTTTAATAACCATGAAGAATAATAAGTACTGCAATACTTTGTGTGTTGCTCTCTATTATGGGTTGATTTTTCTTATTTGCTGTATTTTTGTATCTGAAAGGTGGAATTAGATTTAAGTTTTTCAGTTTTAGATGAGGAACTCAAAATCAAGGTAAAATTAATTAAAATTAATCTCACAATAGGGTATTTTTACAAAGTTCATGTTTTGAAAAAAAAAAACAACAACAAAACAACCAACAAACCAAAAAAACAAAACAAACCAGAATCAGAAACACTTAATATTTTGTTTATCAGGTTTGTGCTCTTAGAAGCTGTACAGCTACCTGTACAAAACTTTTTCATTTTCAGCTTTTTAGTATTAATAATTCATGGGAAATATTTAACACACAAAAATAAATTTTAGAAAAAACACTTCACCATTTATGATATGATCCAATTATGTGATAGGAAATTTGGCAAAGATTGTTTGCAGATGAGCTAATGGCAAGTATAACTACATACTAAGGATTTTACCTGAACAATTAAGCTGGAGTTCAAACAAATTGGGCACTCCTAAAAGTGATGCCATGTACAGAGCAGAGTCATGACTATGTATGTGATTAAAACCAAAGTAGCTGTTTTCTTCCCTAATGATGGCTTTTTTTTTTTGTATTCATATGCTGTCACTAAGTCATTTTCCTTTGGATGTGGGTTTTATTTTCTTTGTTTAGTTGTGGGGGTTTTTCTGCATCAGCAAGCCTGGCTTTTGTTTTGTTTTGGGTTTTTTTGGGTTTTTTCCATTTCAGCAGCTACATAGTCAAAGGATCAATGCCTGCAATATTGAATCTCAAATAAAAATATAAAACCAAACAAACCAATGCATTCCAAAGTGTAACTTTTTCTTTTCTTGACCTTCCTGTATTGTTCAGTCTTCTCCCTGTATGGTGAGGAAACAAGACAAACCTTTGCCAGCACCACCACCTCCCTTGCGCGATCCTCCGCCACCCCCACCGGAGAGACCGCCTCCGATTCCGCCCGACGCTAGGGCGGGCAGACACCTGCACCACCCAGAGAGCCTGCCCTCCAGAGACCAGCCGGCGCCCCTGGAAGCCTGGTGTCCCAGGGACGTGTTTGGGAGCAGCCCGTTGCTGGGGTGTCGAATGGGGAGCGAGGCCTCTCCCAAGGCAGGCCTCACTGCGGTTGGCAGCGTGAACGGCAGGCACGGCCGCGTCGGCGCGGAGCCGGGCTTTCTGAGGAAGCACAGACGCCACGAGCTGCCCGGGGAAGGTGCCAAGGTATGAGATGAGGAAATGGCCTGCATCCCCTGATCCTCATTTGATTGCCTCTGTCTTTAGTGGACGTGGTGCTCAGCCTCCTGAGCATGAAGGGGAGGATGAACAGTACAACCCCCCCATAACACAGGAAGGAGCAGGTAATGATCCGCTTCTGCACCTAGACACCGTGAGTCTAGGGCTGGATGGCTTTCACCCCAGGGTGCTTAGGGAGCTGGCAGGAGAGCTCACCAAACCTCTCTCCATCAGTTTTCAGAAATCCTGACCAACAGGGGAGGTACCAGATGATTGGAGGGTGGCTGATGTGACACCCATCTACAAGAAGGGAGATGGTGTGATCTACAACCAGGGAGGTTGTGGAGTCTTCTGCTCTGGAGACATTCCAGACCCACCTGGATCTGTTCCTTGGTCTAGGTGCCCCTGCTCTGGCAGGGGGGTTGGACTAGATGATCTTCTAGCTCCCTTCCAACCCCTGACACTCTGTGATTCTTTGATACTCTGCTGCAGTGTTTTGCATTGGCTTAGAGTACTGTTAATATTAATCAGTATTGAACTGCTATTTCTGAATATTTCCTGCTGATACTGAATTAAGCTGGCCATAAATAAGTGATTTGTTAAATTCTGTAATTTATAAAGCAACAGTCCATGAGGGTCTGATCTGCACTTCTAACATGAAAACAAAAAGTGGCTGGCAGAAAAAATTCTAGTTTTGCTGTTCTTTTAGCAAATCATCCATACAGTGGTTGATTATACTATAGCACAGGGTGATCAATTGCTGTTATATAGCATCATGTCAAGCCAAGCTAAGTGTAGAGTCATTTATTGTTTCTTTATCACTGGCCATATGGGCCACATCCTTGAAAGTTCTCAGTGCCAACATCAGTATTTCACTGTTCATTGTGTGTTATCATCAGCGCTCCAAATCTTATTCAGGATAATTAACATTGCAACTCCCTTTTTGTTTGTCAGTTGTTTATGGTAATACACATAACTTTAGCTGAATTTTTCATCTTTTCTACATAAATCAGAACTCCAGCTGCTGGAGTACATTGTTTTAATTTAACCATAACAGCTTTTGACTTCTCTTGGACTTCTACTTTGTTTTGTTACGTCTTGGTCCAGTGTCATGTCCAATAGTCCATTTTCAGTGCTGAAGATGTTCAGTGCTGTCACTTGCAACCTTCCCAGTGGTTGTCTCTATTGGTTTGGCTAGGGGTCATTTGCTTGCAAGACTATATACAGCTGAGGAGACTTAGGTTTGAAAAGAGATCAAGTGGTGACAGCCTAAGAAAAAAATTCCTAGTTCTGCTCTAATCTGTTCTATCAATGCAGCTCAGTAATTTATTCATAGAACAGGTTATTAACTCAGACCTGCTCTTTCTTTTTTCCCTTGAAGACTGCACAGCTTTCTGCTAAGAAGGATGTTGATGGATTTGTGGTTAAATCGTGGTAGTTAGAATTATTTTTTTTTTCACTATTTGCTTCTCCCAAGTTCACAAGCTATATAACCATTCTATCTACTTTTCTAAAAAATATTTTAATATATTTTTATTTTTTGTATGGATGTTTGAGTAACATACTTTAAAAATAGCCAAAATACTGTTAGTATTGATAAAGAATGTTAACGTACATGATGAAAGGTGCTTAGGAAGTCCATGACGTTATATACACTCTGAATTACCATTTCAGGCTGCATGCACATTCACAAGGGAAATATTAATGAATTTCCATCCATGATTCATGTATCAGTTGTATGATAATTAAAAAAAAAATTAAACATGGCACACGGCTTCATCTTCTGGTGAAATTATAAGCTAATATGTTCTTCAGCTGCCAAGTGGGCTGAAACAGGTATGAGAGAGACACTTTGGATACAGCTATGAATTCCTAGGATTTTACCCATGCTGTTTTCAAGGTCTGTTTTGTTTTGTAATTAGTTGATGAGCATCCATGATAATAAACACTTGTGTGATTGTTGTATTGATTTCTTTTAGGTCTTCTCAAATGGTCATCTGATAAATGAAGAATATGATGTTCCTCCACGGCTTTCCCCTCCCCTTCCAGCTGCCTCTGTTGTCCCTAGTATAAAGTAAGTTAACTTTATAAAAGAAATGTGGTGCTTAATGTTAGAAAATAGCTTTGATCCTCTGGTGCTGAAACAAAAATGGGGAAAAAGAAAGAAAGAAAATGAACTAATGTAACTTGGTAATACATTTTCCATTAACTTAATGCAGTTTTACAAAGGAAACGTAAATTATATTTATTAAGTACGAGCAGTTCTAATGTTAATTGAATAGACTACATTTTTATAGCAAGAGAAAAGGAATTATGGCAAATCTTGCTCAAAGGCATTTGGCAGTGGGAGCAGATACTGTCTGCTCTCCTAGGATGTTTCTGAATCACCCAGGATTTTGTACAGAATGACAGATTTTTCAAATAGGGAGCTTGGAAGTGCTTTTATGTTTTTGTAAGGAAATCAGAACATATTGTAGTGTTTCTTATCCTAAAACTTCTTTCCAATGTACTCCTTGTGATTTGTGCTGTTAAAATAATTGGGCAGCCAGTGCATATTAATACAGAGAATTTTTCCATTAATGTGTGAATTTGCCATATCTTCAGTGCCCATTCCACTGTTGTTCACGTGGCAGTAACATAAAAGACAAATATATTTCAGATTCAGATTTTTACATATATAGCCTAGAAGCAAAGTACATGCACCATGCAGTGTACATTGGGAAATCCACAGGATATTGGAGCAAAGTCCAAAGCTAGAATAAGTGACTTTAGCTTGGTCAAAAGAAATATCTACATCAGCTGAAGTCTTCTGAAAATTGACATATCCCAGCTAAAAGAAAATCTTCATTGCCTAAAACCAATCTCCATGGAATTCTGAGAAATAAATTTACTTTCTTTTCTGGTTTGGTTTTGTACTTGTACATTTTAAAAAAACTACACATTTAAAAAAATACACAACACCTTTTAAATTTGGATTTTTAAAATATAAAAACTCTCAATACATAACCTAGTGTAAGAAGTTCCTATTACCTAATTAACAGCTACTAAAATATAATCTTCAAAAATAGCATATTTAGTAAGTTTAATGTTTCCATCAACCAAAACAGTTGCTTTCAAAGAGGTAACCTAAATAATATTTATCATTATTTAATTTGAAATGTCAGAGTTAATATTCTTATAGTGTTTTTTTCCTGGTAGAGTGACTACACTAAGCCCTCATAAATGTTAAAAATGACTTGATCCAAAATGCTCTTGCTTTCTACAGCTGTGCTACTGCAGTCAGTCTGGTGTTTCTCATTTGCCCCTACTCTGATCTCTGCTCATTTGTTTCATACAGCTCCAAGGCATTTAGTTCTTTCTAGTTATTATCAGAAGTCTGTAATTCCAAAGCTTTGGCTGAAGGATACGTTGACCATGTATGAAATGTCTTAGTCTAAATAATGAGGAGACAAAATGACAGTTGAAACTACAACTCTAAAATTTCCTACTTGTTGGGTCAGATTTGACTGAATATGACATTAAAAATATGACTTCATTTTTCTTTACTAAGTTCCATTAATAGAAAGCACTAGTGTCTTTTTTTCCTGGAAACAGTGCTGAATTTTTTGTCATTTTACTGAATTGCCTCTTATTAACCATACATTAATAATGAAGTATTGGGCTCTCAGTAACAAAGCATCTGATTTTTATTTTCCATTCAGCCACTCTATTTCTCTCTTTCTGTGTGAAAACATTGTTTGGTATATATTTTTTTTTATTGGACTACTACAATTAGATTATCAGTTCACCAAAACTTCAAAATTTTCAATTTAATTAGTGTTTGTTTTATTCCTGAGTAGGTCCCATTTTGCTACATCAGTAGAAAAATTGGCTTTCACTTCATACCTCAGGGGTATTTTCTGAGAGAGAGCATCTATTTCTGAGTGGGTGATGTTAGGAATACTTAGTTACTTGGAAGTAGTTGAGGGAAAAGTAGAACCAAAAGGTATTTTTCCTCACGTTATCCCTTCTATCTTGTTAACAAATGTTGAAAGTGAAATCATAGTTCCATTAAAGGCAACTGTGGCTTGGAAATCCTGTGGTCCATGGAACTTAACAGTTCTTCTGCTGAAAAGGAGTTAGCTTGAGGCCTTGCAAGATAAAGAATTTTGTCTGTAATTACTTGTTTGTAGCAGGTAGTACTCTGCACAGAAGAGTTGATAGTAAGGACCTGATGTCTGATTTCCCAGGAGTTCTGTTTACAGATAAGCTGGACATTAAGTGAATTAACAAATTAATTCACACATATTTTCCTGTTTTGTCTTTGTCCCTTGGTGTTCAGAAGGATAAGAGAGATTAACAGCTGTCTTTCTGTTCAACAAATGGTAAAATACCAAGTCATCACTTAATAGAATGGAATACTGACTTGGAATTTAAAAATATCTCCACTTCAGGAGTAGGAAAGGGAACAAAAGACAATATAAATACAGTGTACTGGTCAGTTTTGAACTCATCTCTACACAAATTTTCTGAAGGCGTAGGAGTAAAGAAGTTTAATAAAGTGTAATCATAGAACATTTCAGCAGCTTGATGAACAGATGCCTAAATGTTTTGTGTCTTCAGTTATAATGACAGGGTTCATCTGCTTAGTTACATGAAACTGCAAAATATTTGTCTATCTTACTAGGTAGTTTTGTGCAGAACAATAGAGTTTGTCTTAGAACAACAGTAGTTTAATAAAACATTTTCATCCTGAAGAAATCTCTGTGATCGTGGAGAAAATGGGATAGACATCTAGCAGAAGAATACAGAAAGGGGTTGGAATCAAATATTACAATTGGAGTAAATTGGAAGAGAAATGTCATTTAAAAATACAACATCTGAAATATTAATAAAATGTTAATATTGGACAATTTTAGGAGCCTAATGGCTAGTATATTAGCTACATGTTAGTACTCTAACACTCCTACTGCTTTACAAATGAAAAACACTTTTCAAATATTAGTCACATCCTATTTACAACCTTGCAAATATCTTCCTTCCTTTAGGGGCAAGAAAAGAGAGACTTTACTAGTGTGAAGGACTTGTTTATTATTCTTTGTGGGCTTTATAACTGTCTACCTGAGAATCATGCAGAGTTCAGATCATCCCTGTATATTTTTAACCTTCTGTTCTTAAATGTTTGTACAGCAGTGACACAAACCTCTCATCCAACTAAGAAATTAAGGCTGGAAAAAGCAATTGCTGTGAAATTCTGCTCCCTCTACAGAAAGAGGTTGAAAACTGCAATACAGAATTTGCAGTTCAGTGTAGAAATCTCCTTTTCCCCCTGTCTTTGGCTAGGAAGCCTTTGGAAAAAGTTGGATTCCCATCTTTCAGGAGCTTGCTTCTGAAGTCCATAGTATGTTTCTGACTGAAGGGAAGAGTAAATCACTGTCTGAGAGAATAATTAAAGGCAATTACTGATTGAAGTAAAAATAAAGTACAAGCAAATTTAGGATCAGCTAGACCAAGTCACCCAGGAACAGATCCAGGTGGGTCTGGAATGTCTCCAGAGCAGGAGACTCCACAACCTCCCTGGGCAGCCCCTGCCAGGCTCTGCCACCCTCACTGGGAACAAGTTTTTCCTTGTGTTTCCCCTCAAACCTCTGTGCTCCAACTGACTCCCATT
>VYZU01054662.1:0-14615 GCA_013401355.1 Ceyx cyanopectus
CCTGAAGCTGGTCACCACAGAAGCTGTTAGGATCCTGAAAGAATCCCTGGACTGATTGGTTTGTTGGGGCTTAAAAGGAAATTTTTGGTTAACCTGAAAAATTACACAAGTGTATACACCTTCAGGTCTTGTGTATATTGGTAGGACAGGCTATTTCTGACTATTCTTTTAGTAATTGCATGTAGAATGCTTCTATCCAGCCACCTCAAAATACTTTGTAACAATAGATGATAAAGACAGAGAGACAGCTTTTCAAAAAGCTGGGAAGATTTTTGGTTGACATTGCGGAAGAGGATTAAGTGTCTAAGAAAAATACGGTTTATTTTTTTAATGTCTCCCTTCTAATCCTCTTCTGACTAGAAAACTATATTATCTCCATCTGCACAAGAAAGGTAGACCAAGGAGGATTTTCAAGCCTATTTTTTTCAGACTGTGCAATGCTTATATCTTCCAAAAAACTTTCCTTCCAAGTACAGGCCAGTCATAATGTCTGGGTATGGGACCAGAGAGGACTCCCTGTAATATTTGGCTTCATATGCAGGAGGTGTCTGGTCTGTTTGTTTTTCCTAAAGATGGGCATCATCACTGTCATTTAAAAGTTAACTGTCCATGCTTCCCTTCTGGTCTGTGGAGAAAGCTGGACCCTGCTTTACAGTGCTTATACCAAGGGCAACCAAACACAGTTTCTGACCAGAAAGGGTAGAATCCATTGTTCCAAAAATATCACTTCCATGTGAGGTGAGGAGCCCTACTTTGACTTTTCTTGTCAGTGTGCTTTATAATAGCTCCATACATGGCTCCTCCCTGCAGCCTGGATGAGCCTTACAGTCAACTCTCTGCCACCTTCTCAGAGTTCCTCCTCCCCCTTCCTCATCCTAGCCCCATTTTCTTTGAAGCGCTGGGCTTTTTCTCAGTGTGATTCACTGAGAAGCGGATTGATTTGTTGTAGTTTGTTCGCAGCAGAAAATGAGCTGTGGTGAGTTGCTTGCAAGTGTCCTGCTGTGTCTGTTGCTGTAGACTTTCCCTACAGACTTCACAGTGGGTACCTGCTCAGCATGGAGAGATGACACAGCAGTAGGTCTCTGATAGGGAGGAATAACGTGAGCATGCCTCCCTGTAGTGCTAGTTTTCTCCTGAACAGCTAGGGAGGAGAAGAAAACCAGTGTCTCTTGTTAATTGCCCTAGTCCTCCATCTCAAATCTCCTAACAGCATACTCCTTTGCTGCAGGGTCTTCTGGTGAGCTGTGGGATGTGGGGGAAGGGTGGCTAGCGGTACCCTCTAGCACATGCACAGGGGAAGGCAAAGTAGGAGGCAGAGGAAGAAGGCAGAGAAGAGTTTCCCTTTAGACAATACGTGTCCTCTGACCACAGAAGGTCAAGAGGCTCTTCGCTGAGGTGTCTGTGACCCTGGGAAACAGTGGTGGGGAGGTTGTTGTGCAGAGGTCACACCAGCCTGGCACAGTGTGCTGCTTTCCAGGGGAGACCAACTCTGGCTTTCTACTGCTTCACTACAGTTGCTGCTTTATGGTATTAACTCTTCCTCAGCTCTTTGGAGGGAGACTTTACCAGGTGAAAGCCAGACAGCTCTGAGACCTGTATGGGTTGGAGTGGCTGGTGAGGGCATCACAATGCACAGACTGCATTGTATATTCCTCTCCATCATCACTACATTCCTCTTTGCCTGTTAAAACCATCTTCTTCCTGCTGCACAAACAGCTCTCCTTTAGTGGTATCCTGTCAGATAGAGCCAGCAGTGCCAGCAAAGTGATCCTGCCTCTCTGGTATTTAGTCTTGAAGGAATATGTGATACAGGAGTAACAGATAATTCTGGGCTTTGTAACTACCCTACCCTCCCAGAAACATAACCAGCACACAGAGTTGGAGGAATGCTGCCAGCATTATGTGAACATAACTGAATGTTTTAAACCACACAGCATGTGGCAATTTGTCTGCTGTGTTACCAAGAATTAAAATGTCAGTAGGTTTTGACATTGTCTGAATGTTGCAGGATTTTTAAAATTCCCTTTGCATATCATGTCTGCAACAGCCTTGAGGGCCATCAGTGTTGTCAAGCTGTTTCTTTTTCTTCATCAGTCTTGTGGATTAACCAAAACGTTCTCATAACTTTCCTAAAATGAGCAGTTTGACCCAGTTAGATTTAGGGTCTATCTGTGTGATTGAAAAGGTTGATGGGAAAATCAATGGAGCCTAGAGCATTATATCCAACAACCTGCTGATCTTAGCTGTGCTGCACAGGAGGGAAATGGCACAGCCCCACCTGGGAGATCTCAAGTCCACAGACTAATTTTGACTTTTTTTTTTCTCTTCATCAGTATCAGCCACAGTGGTCCCAATTATTTCCAGCAGGGATGGAAGGTATAGTCTTTTCCCAGCAGAATTTGAAATTCAAGGTTAAGTCATATGTTTTATTTCTTGGAAAATAAAAGTGGACCATCGTGGAAGGGTTGCATATGGGACCTTGTAGAAAGGCTCTTGAGTGGAGCAGACCCAGAGGATAGCAATGCAGGAGACAGAGTGGTAGGTATTGAGAAGCTGTCAAAGGGACACTTACAAACTGAAATGTTGGCAGGGCAGATGAGATTACGAAGAAGAGTTGGCTGAGAAGGATGCAGAGCTATTAAGAGCTTTTCATGTAGTGCTGATAGAAGTCTTGAATTTGATGAGAAAATTGATGAGGGACATGGAAGAGAGATAGCTATGATCTAGCCAAGCAGCAAGAAGTGTGATTTTTGCTTTCTGTGAATGGATTGCTTTACTCTCTATGGATTGGAAAGAAACCATAGAAGGTTTCAGGTTTTGTCAAGTATCTGGATGCCTAGAGGTGCAGAATGAAGAATGGCAGGAAAACTGTGAATATACTAATGAAAATGCCAATGCCTGATTTTTGTGTTGTCTGCTTTCTTAGATGCTTCTGAATATGTAGCCCTATAATTCAGCTAAACTCAAACTTCAGGTATTGTTAATATGGGAAACCAGTGGTTTGGAGCACTGGTGGCCCATAACCAGATTTTCCATCTTCTTGGGGTTTACCTGGGGTTTATGTTCAACCTTTCTCCTTCAGCTTGGAGGCACAGTTCCATGGTGAAGTGAAAGTAACAGTATTCTTCTCTGTCTTCTCACAGAAGTGGAAGATGAAAGGAAGTTTCATTCAACACTTTGTCAGTGGTCTCTGCCTGGAAAACCAGACTGGGAAAGTGGTGACCAATCCTTGCCAAGCAGGTGTACCTGGCCAACAGTGGGAGCTGCTACAAGCAACATGATGGTAGCACAGAGACCTCCTTGTTTCTTTGTGCATGAGACTTTGGGAACAGAGGGGGATCGGGAAGGTAGTAATGGTTTTGTTATATCTGACCCTAAATGTTTTCATTGTGCCCATCAGCAAGCCACCATTTCAGCTGAGCACTTGATGTTTTTGAGCTTTTCAGAGGAGAAGCTGTGGGTGAGGGAGGGATGAGGAGAGTTGTTGAAATCTTCCCATCTCTTAAGTTCTCCTTTGTAGCTGATGTCCATGCACAGCTTCACCCAGAGAAGAAGGAGGACCCTTTCAAAAGAAGGAGGACACTTTCAAAGCCCAGATGTCCTTCTGGTGGGCACCCTGGGGAGGTTAGTTGGTTAAGCTGAAACTGCCTCTTGCACAAATGCTGCCATGTACAGGCCTGCTATGAGAGATCCCTCCTTTCTGTTTCAGAAATACCAAAGACAGCTGGTATCTATCTCTAGCTAGCATTCCAGTCCTGCTCCCGGTTACCAGTCAACTGTAGCTGAGTGTGGGTTTTCAGACCTGCCAGGAAAAGCGTACTTCTTCACAGAAAACAAATAACTCCCCACAACCTTACCTTTTCCTACTATATCTATTAAACTTTCCTCTTGGAACTAGGTTTTGTAAATCAGTCATCCTGCCTGCCAGGGAAACCAGGTGCTGGGGCCACCTTCAGTAAGCAATTGCATGTCTGGATCCTTTCTGATGTAGTGCAGAAGAAACAGGATCTTCATTTGGATTCTGAACAGCTGGCTGCTTTTGATCATGTTTGTATCCCTTTTTGATTCTTTCTCCTAGTTTGGTACTAGCCCCAACAGTCAACAAAAGAGCAGATACAGTTCTTCATATGTTGCATGTGCTCAAAAGTGCTTGTGTAAGAACTGAAGAATTTGTTCTCATTTTATTTAAAAAATTAATCAGTCATGTGGCAGGAGCTCTTTTGCTGTTTCACCCTTCAATTTGACATCAGCTCACAGTCTTGACACTGTTTAACTAGATGAGTGACCATCCTGCACTGTGAAAACTTAGCAGACAATTCACTTTGGTCCCAAGTTTAGTGCATGGTGCAGCTTCTGTGTGAGAATGGGGGCACTGACTGCAGAGATTTCTCTTGCGCTATATAGTGATGCTTTGGGCCTGAACCACTGAGGCCAAGAAAGAGTAAGAAGGAAAGGAAATGGCCTAGGAATGGAATGAGGGCAGGGCAGACAGACCCTTTATGTGGGAAGGATACCATCTTACTGGCAATTGCTTTCTAAACAAAAATATGCAGGAGATGCTACTTCCCAAACAGCATTATTAGGCAATAAGAGACTGGAACAGTCAAGTTCTCTTATACCTGGCTTGAAAAAAGTTGATTTGAGGACAGACAAAGGGCCATTGAACAGTCACTGTATGTAAGATCTGTATGCAATGAACTACTAAAGGATTATGTATTTTCATCAAAATGCATCCTAAGTGGACCATCTGAGCTTCCCCGATTTCACTCTCCAGCAGCTTACTTGTTGCAGCTAACAGCATGTTCACTGCTCCACCAGGTACTGCCTCCTGCCTCCTTGCTACTACTGTGTGTCTGCCGCTTTCTTGCAGTTCATTTTTCATGACTGGACTGGGACTAGGACCCAGCTTCTCTACATACAATTTTCCCAACTGCTGCAGACCACAGAAGCTCTGCTTATAAACATTCACCAAGCTCTGGGTCAGCCCTGCTTCAAAGAGCTCTTGCCAGCACCCTGACTACTGCCCTTAACTTTGTGTTTGGCTCCAGTGTTGGAGGTCAGTGATCACTCCCGGAGCAGAGTCACCTGGACTAGCTGTGGTGATTTGTGCCTCTTCCTACTTCTCACCACCTATCAGAGTATGAATTGTCATCTTTGGGACTGTGAGCTGGGGCACCTGAAGATTAGACACTCCCCTTCTTCAGGTGTCCCAGCCTGGGGGAGAAAAGGGGAAAGGTGGGCTTATGCTTGATGTCAATAACTTAAATTACCCCTGGACTTAAGGGGCTACCAGAGCTTTAACTCAACCTGTGTTTGGGTATGTTCTTCTGAAGTCACCTCCCCATGGCTTACTCTGCTGTCAGCTAATGCATTGCTCACAGGACATTCCTGTAGGCCCAGTGCAAACCTCCCCACTCATCATCTTCTGGAAGCCATGGGTTTCCAATGGTTTTTAGCAATTCCTGAAGAGATGCATTACAAAAGGCTGCTTTCAACTGTGCGTAAACTAAACTTTTCCTCAGAATAAGCAAAGTCTTGTCCAAACTTATTATTAAAGTAGTTTCCATTTCCCTTGCACTGAAAGGAAGGAGGAACAATTTTTTTTCCCCAAGGTCCACACAATGCCATGTTTTGGAAGAGGAATCCAGTAGGGTTTATAAAAGCAAAACTGACTGAGCCCTCAAATTTGGCCCAGTGATTTGTTTCTTTTACAGTCAGAACAAGCAGCTGCTCACTCTTGTTTTCCTGTTTAAACACCCCCTTAGACTGCCAAGACAGAGCATTTGCATTGGTAATACCTTTTATTGTATCAGATCATCAAATGTAATTTTGTGTGCTGTGAACCAATGAGGGTTTATTTAAGAGGAGCTGAAATTCCTGTTGTACAGAAATCAATTTCAGAAGGTTTATTTTCCCCATTTGACTTGTAAGTTGCACTTTGTCAGATGTAATTTATGTGGAGCCCAGATTTGTTTTTCCTTTTCTTGAAGAAAGCATGTGCCAGAATCTGTTTAATGCCTGGAATAAAATCCACTTTGAAACAAGTGTTTCAGCCTGTTCTTATTCCCTCATCAGAAAAGGGCTGCTATCCTTTGTTGCCTGGTCCCCGCCTCTGTCTCTCATGGGCTTGTCCCCACAACATACATACCCCATTTTTTTTTATGGGTTCGTGGGTAGAGGGATGCTGCAGGAGATGGCAGAAAGATTTCTAGGATACAACGGCATACGAGTTGAAAGCAACTGAAAAAGTCCAGAGGTGGCTGGGTAGGGAAGTGTCCTTTGTGGCAAAAGTTAAGAGCAGTTAATGGACTGGCTTTTAGATACTGAAAGAAATAGCTGGGAGGAATTAATTCTTCCTGTTACTCCTTCCTTGAGCTTCTCCTTAGGCTATCAGCCTGCCTATTCCTTACTAACCCTCCCAAAGGTCTTTCTTCTGCCTCTAGCTTGAGGGTAGGAAAGTGTCACCACCCCCAGATACCGCCAAGAATATGCCTTGCTGAGCTTCAAGTAATGTGAATCCTCGACTAGGCTGGTAAAATTTTCTACTGTTTTTTTTTAAAAAAAACCAAACAAACAGCCAAACACACAAAAAACCAGCCCAGCTGGCAATGCCAGTTGAGAGGGTTAGAGTTTAAAATCTGGGCTTAACCACCTGCTAGTTTACCTATAGAAGTTGGGGTTTTTTGACGCCACTAGTCAAAGCTGGAGGCCTGTGACTAGTGGCATCCCCCAAGGATCAGTACTGGGTCCAATAATATTCAATATATTCATCAATGACCTGGATGAGGGGACAGAGAGCACCCTCAGCAAGTTTGCTGATGACCCCAAACTGGGAGGAGTGGCTGGCACAGCAGCAGGCTGTGCTGCCATCCAGCATGTCCTGGACAGGCTGGGTAGCTGAGCAGGGAGAAATTTAATGAAATGAATCAAGATGAAGTGTAGAGTCCTTCCTCTGGGGAGGAACAACCCCATGTATTAGTACAGGCTGGAGGCTGATCTGTTGGAGAGCAGCTCTGGGGAAAGGGAATAGGTGTTCCTGGTGGAGAGGGGGATGACCATGAGCCAACAATGTGCCCTCACGACCAATGTAGGCCAATGGCATCCTGGGATGGATTAAGAAGAGTGTGGCCAGCAGGTCAAGGGAGGTTCTTCTCCCCTTCTACTCTGCATTGGTGAGGCCCCACCTGTCCCCCAGTTCAAGAGGGACAAAGAGCTACTGGAGAGAGTCCAGCACAGGGCCACCAAGATACTCAAGAGAGTGGAGCATCTCCCTTATGAGGAGAGGCTGAGAGAGCTGGGGCTCTTTAGCCTGAAAAAGAGGAGACTGAGGGAGGACCTCATCAATGTCTAGAAATATGTTAAGGGTGAGTGTAGAGAGGATGGAGCCAGAATGTTCTCATTGTCATCCAATGACAGGACAAGAGGCAATGGGAGTAAGTTGGAGCACAAGAGGTTTAGGGGAAATACAAAGAAAATTCTTTTTTCCCAGTGAGGGTGACAGAGCTCTGGAACTGGCTGCCCAGGAAGATTTGGAGTCTCCATCTCTGGAGACATTCAAGACCTGCCTGGATGTGTTCCTGGGTGACTTGGTCTAGATGATCCTGCTCAGGCAGGGGGGTTGGACTAGATGATCTTCTAGGTCCCTTCCAACCCCTAACATTCTGTGATTCTGTGATTCAATGACTGACTGGTAAAACAAGGCAGTATTTCTGCGCTGGAAATTACACACTGCGTAGGTGTTCAGACCTACCTATTTTTGAGTCAAGGACATCTCATCCAAAGGGAAACAGCAGCTTCTGCTAGACATATCAACAAAACTTGTACTTTACAAATCTGAGTCATTAAAATAAATCCAGCTTCAACTGTACTGTATGGTGCATGAAATAAAAGAATGGGAGAAAGGATAACAAAGTAAGCCACTTTGGTTAAAATTGTGTTTTAGTATGATTTTGGTGGAAAGCAGCTTTTCTGGTTTTGATTTCCATGGAAACTAGTACAGCAACATTACTTACTACTGCCTGCAGCAGAGCTGTACTTGGCAACCTTACTGGCTGAGCTGTGAGTACAGTGATGAGCTGGCCAGTGCCTAGTGAACTAAACAACATGGGATCCCTGACCTAAAAAGCCACCCATGGGTCCCTTTGCATCTACTGAGCTACCTCATCTTTCTTTTCCAAAGGGCTCTTCTCCCTAAATTTTGTGGTCAGAGCCCATGTCTACTTTGCCTTCTCCTGGTCACAGCCTCAACTGATGGATGGATCTCATCATTGCCTTCCCTACAGAAGTTTGAGCTCCTGTAAGCATGGTGGCTGCTGGCTCCTGGGATGGTTGTGAGCCCTCACAAGCTTTACCCCAGGTCTGACATCATGCCCTGGCATGTGATACTGTTGCACCATGAGGCTGCCATGGGGTCTCCTAATTGTTAGTTTTAACCTGTAGACCTGATGCTCTCTGCTAATGGCTTCCCTTTAACAGGTGGGTGACCAGAACCAGCCCTGTAGTATAGACATATTTTGGAAGGTTTATAGTCATCTGGACAGCTTCTGCTGCTGAACACACTGCAGGACAGGGAGCATATAAATGCTGTTTCAGCAACTTGGGCAAGGAAGGACCTCTTTGAGGCAGAAGTCATTTTATTTTCCTAGGTCATTTCTCAGATTTCTGAGGGAAAGTAGCAAATTGTAGCAGAATTGATTTCAAATTGCTGGATTTGCTCAGCCAGGTGTATTAGTCTTGCAGGCTGCTTCATCCTTTTTGGCTGGCCCTGAATAGTTTCAAACAATCCCCAGGACCAGGCTTAGTGGCACAGGGCAGCACAGTACAGCCTGACGGTGGGCTGCGTGGGCTATTCAGCTGCCACGGGAGAGTTCAGTCCCTCCCTCAGCCATTGCTCTTACCTCCTGCTGTATCGGGGGTTTTCATGGGAGCTTTCACCTCAAAGAGTTTTGTTTAGCCTGGGAGAGTTGCTGCTGCTGCTGCAGCCATAAATATCTGTTGATTACAACGGGCATTTAAAAAGCAACAGATGGAGCTAAGCCTAAAAGCATACCAAAGGCTCTTCTGCTTGGGGTGAATTTATGAAGGGTGAATGTTCAGGTTGGTTCTTTCACAGCTCCTCTCAAGGCTTCAGCACAGCATGTTTAATTTTTCTGTATTTTAACTATCTTAAATGCTATTGTGTGAGATTTGTTGTGTGTGTGGTTTTTTTAACTAGAAGCTACTCGTTATAATGCTGTTGACAAGGACTACCAAATGATGCCAAAGTCCCTCTAATTATCCGAAGCTGAAGTGTCACCTCTGCTTTCTGTTTGAGTAGATGAAAGCAATGTTCAAAGAGACCCACTTAATACTGGAGCATTTTCCAAGGCAATCAACTGCTCCAAGCTCTTTTCCCCCTAAGCAATCTAAATGCTAAATAGATCTTTAAAACAATTACCATATCTAAGACGAGGAGCCATTTCCCCCTGCAAATACCTGATGCTCATTAGCAATATTTAACGTGTCACACATCACCTCTGTTTTCTCTTAAACTTTTTTGGCAGGAGTTTGTCAGGTGTCTGCAAGTGCTGAGCCTAAGCTGAGACCTCTTGAGCACAAATACTTAATCCTGAGAGAGAAGGGATCTGGATTGCTGTGACACTCTTCCCTTTTCCCTTCTCCCAGCTTCATTTTGATCTTATTAAAAATAAGTAGTGCCAGTGAACAACACCAACCTGGCACCAGCCTAAGCCAAACCCTCAAATTGGAGATGAGCTAAGCACTGAGGAGTGGGAGAAAAGCTGGCTTTAACCTGTCTTTGCAGTGTCTGTTTCCCAAGTCAGAACAGAACACAGGTGGGGTCGCTGGTACCTGCTTGCAGATCCAAGAGCCTGTGGCAGGACCAGCACGGCTGGAACCCCTGCCCAAGAAGAGCACTTGCTACAGTGTGTAGCACATGCTAAACCATCATAGAATCACAGATAAGAAATCATCTAGTTCCAACCCCACGAGGCCACCGCAGGGCTGTTAGTGGCTTCTCCAGTACAAGCAGAGCCATCTGCTAGGGGAAATCCATAGGAGGGGTCTGCTTGATGTACCTCGTGCCTGGGAGGAATCAGTCTCACCCTTGTACCAATACAAGGTATTAATGAAGCAATAGACCCCCTGGGAAACTGGGGTTGCTCCAGGTGGAGCTGTTCTTGGCTCTGCCTGTTAAAGATACTCTAATTTGCATCTCACATTATAATAAAGCTTAATTTGGGAAAAGGATGTATGATTCTAGCCTAGTGGTTGAAGAATTTCTGTCTCTGGAGCAAGGCCTGGGGCCCAAGATTACTTCAGGAATCATGCATTTTTTTCTGTAACCATTTAATTTCAAGTTCAGCCTTTGGAACAGTGCCTGAAATACAGGACCTTCCTGCCATGCAAATGTCCCAGCTGCTGCTAGAAAACTGTAATTACTTTCTCTCTGGTGTAGGTCATCCTCAGATATTTCATACTAAGGATTTCAAATTAGCCTTACTAAAGCACATTCAGTGATTTGCCCTCTAATCCCTCCTGCCAGCCCTAGACAAGGCTATACAGGTAGGTTATATTTGAGCAAGCAGTGGCTGTACTTCTTTTTTTTTTGCGTTTATTCTCAATGGCTGTGCTCTGAGAAGGTTTACCAAACCAAGGGAGATAGAAGAACACTTTGTTTATGAGTTCCTTCAGCACTTCCAAAGATGGTCTGAATACAGCCAAGACTAAGGTGCTTCTGGGTAGGTGCTGGAGAAGATTCTGAAATGTGAAGACTGAGATGTACATTTTATGTGAATACAGCTTTGGACAACAGAGGATTTCTGGCTTCCAGATTAAGATCTAATGATTCAATTCCCACCTACATCCTTTGGGTCTGGGCTTTGGAACACCATACATCATCCAGGGTACAACCTGGAAGAGTCCGAAATCATCTGACTTCAAGCTTTATGTTTTGGCTAGGATGCCTTACATCCCACTTAATATGCTCTTCCCAAGTTCTTATTCAAATGTCTCATTTGAATAATGTGCACTTCATTTCCACAGGGGTTCTTTATCCTGTAACGTATTTCAAACAAGGCTGAAAGTCTTGAGTATGTGGAACCCTTTCATGGGTGTGCTGTGAATGTTATCTGTGACCTCTGTGAATGCAGAACCTCTAGACACCATGTTGATTAGTAAAACAGATAAAATCTCAAAGGGTTTTCTGATGTTGCTCAAAGGAAAAGCAAGCACTGCTGTAGAAATTTCCTCTGAATCAAACAGTAACAAAACCTGACCCAGAGGACCTTGAGGATGTGTGAGAAGGGTTATCTGGGGGTTCTCCCTCATACCTCAGGGCTCCCACCGTCTGATCTGTTTGATCACATCTTAATCTGACTATAATCCCAGCAAACTCATGAAAGGGAACTGTCAGGAAAGGCTCTGTGTATGGTGCAGCGATGAGTGACAAAGCAGACCCTGAAAGCTGTTAAAGGTTTTAAAGGGGATCAATATTCTCTGTGCTCTCATTTCTAACTGGTCTTTATTGCAGGGCTTTGATTCATGTAGTTCATTAAGTGGACTCAGATGGAGTTTCTGTAACTGAGTTTATACTCCTAGGGCATGGGATCAAAATAGCAGCAGCTAGCAATTGCCAAGGCCCTCAGAACTCATCTGGAGAAATAATTGCAAGATTGCTGAAGAATTAGATGTCAAAGAAACATGGATGTGGCTAAGTCAGTATTATTAATTGCATTCAAGTTCACAAAAAAAAAAGAAGTTATCTCTCATGTTAAAGGTCACTTTAAAAAAAAGTGCCATGAAGTAGATACTTCAACTAATTTGCAGTACCATTTGCACTCTGAGGGAAGCATCTTCTGGGTCTTCATGAAGCCTGCAAGTAAGCAACTCCTAAACAGTATCAGCTACAGTTAAAACATCTCCCTTTTTTTTCATTCTCAGGACACCATGCCAAAACTCCAAACCTGGGGAAAAAGAATGAGGAAAAGATATGGAAAATATATGGAGAAAGATGCTACCTATAGCAACTCCTTATCTACCTTAGGTCTGCATAGACACTTCCATCTTCCCTGCAGAACAAGTGTGGAAAACATTAGTCATATTAAAAAAAAATAATAAATCCAACATAGATTGCTTATGTGTATCTGATCAGACAGAAATGCCACCTAGTCCAGTAGCCTGTGTCTGTCAGTGACCCACACCAAGTGTCATGGGGAATATGTAAGAATAGAGCAATGGCATAGGGTTAGTCTCCAAAAATGCTCTTGGGAATATCTGATGCATAGTTATCCTTGCAGTTCACAACCACTAACTGCTTTCTTTTTATGGGGCTGATCTAAGTAGGAAGGGGGGTGTGTTTCAATTCTCAGAGGTCCTTTTGTGTTAACTAATTAGCACTACTTAGTAGTAGTTAGGTTCAGTGTCAGGTTCTGACAGAAGGCAGGGTATGAGATTCCAGTTAGGTCAATGTTATGTGTGAGGAGGGAAAGGGGGCATGGGGCCAAAGTGTTCAGCATTAAGCTGCTCAGACAGTATTGGTCTAGGACATGCATTTTACTCTTGCATTACTCCAGGGACCAAAACTGAGCCTGGGCAAGTGACACAGGTATTTTTTTCAGTCTGAAATACATGTCAAACACCTTTGAGGCTGGACCTCCATTCTCCCTGCAGCTAGATTTAAGTGATTTTTAACTCCTCATGACAGCATGCCTGGAGGTAGTGAATTTTCTACAGAAACAGTTTAAATGGAGAAGTCAGATTTATGGAGCTTAAAATATTTTATTTGAGGTGTCTTGGGGAGCAGGAGAAGGTTGATAAAAATTCTGATCATACTGACATTCCCATGAGAGAATACATCCCTGCTGCAACAGTTCCCACATCTCCAGATAGTTACTGAGAGGAGAGTCCTTAAAAGATACCCATAAATGTGATTTTTATAGCAAGGTGCCCTCATAATAATGGGACACCAAGGCAGATGCCCAGACCTCCTGTACCCAGGGAGAAGGTGGTCTGAAAAGTAAAATACACAGAAGGAAGGTGAACACAGCTGCCTAGGTTATGCACTATGCTAACAAGATAATTAGGCCATTAATTATAAGATGGAGGGAGGTGGCTAGTTGCCCTCATTGTTTTTGGAATGGAAACACACCCTGGAGCTGTGGCTGATCTGATTTAGTTGCCTTTTTGCCAAGAAACAGAACAACACCACAATTTTGTGGTTAACATAGTTCCTGCCCTACTCATTTCAGACAGGCTTTGAGCTCTCTGGACTATCCAAGGTGAGTGGCTCCTTAGCATCAAATGCTTGTTACTCTCACATGCTTTTTTTTTTTTTTCTCAAGCTTTCTACCAGAAGTTGTTTCATTTTTGTATGAATAGTAAGTGCTTTTACTGGGACATGATAGAGGAAAGTGATAGAGGATGCACTGAGTGCTCACTGAGCAATCAAGTCTGTTGTAAATGTGAAAATAACACATACAATTTTAGGAGGTGTTAAATAATTCATTCTTGGTTGAGACTAAAGAGATATAATTATAAAAGGCTATGATCAGTATGAAGGATTGTAAACTTCATTGAGAGCTATAGGTGCCCAGAATGATAACTATGTTCAGGGACAGACAGGAAGAGCTGCAGAAAACCATTAGGATATGCAGAAGACAAAGCAACTTCTTGTATGAGAAGAAATTACCAACCACAAATTACTAGTTTATCAAAACTGAGATGGAGAACGATTTCCTTTCCTGGGAGATGAAGGGAGAGGTACTTAGACAAAGAATATAAAAAGATGCTACAAGCACACCGTGGATAGAAATTGAAATTACTGTGGATAGAAATTGAAATTAAGCTCCCTTGTTCCAGCATCTAGAAGGATACTAATGAGTTGAGAAGTGTGCTCTGGAAGACCATTACAAGCTAGGTAAGGAAAGCTGCATTAGTTTGGTATTGTCTAAACTTCTGAAGATGGTGGGGATGGACAAGAAACAATTCTGGATTTTGAGAAATGCACTTATTCGAAGACTTGAATTTGCTACATTTGTGCTTCTACTACATCCCAGTGTTACAGATGTACAAGTTAAGAACTCTCTCAGAGACTGAGTTAATGTATTGAGAGAAAAGATCATTCTTTTCCTCCTCAGAATCTGACCGTAGTCATAGCTAAAAGTTCAATGTGGAGCAAGGTTTATTTCTGGTCCTAGTAGCACTGATTTTCCTCTTCCCCCTGCAGGCATGTTACTGAAAGCTGCCTTTGCCTCCTAGTGAGATGAGCAGGGGGTGCTGGGGTGGAGGCAGGGGTATCAGTGTGATTGCTTTTCTCTCCATTGTCACACATGGCCTATTTCTTACCTTCCCTGGCATTTTGCCACATCCTTGAGCTTTCCCTATCACAAATTTATGAGGCCTTTTCACAGAATCACAGAATCACAGAAATTAGGGGCTGGAAGGGACCTAGAAGATCATCTAGTCCAACCCCCCTGCCTGAGCAGGATCATCTAGACCAAGTCTCTCAGGAACAGATCCAGGCGGGTCTTAAGTGTCTCCAGAGATGGAGACTCCACAACCCCCCTGGGCAGCCTGTTCCAGAGCTCTCGCACCCTCACTGAGAAAAAGTTCTTTCT
>VYZU01054662.1:14692-26370 GCA_013401355.1 Ceyx cyanopectus
AGGATGCCATTGGCCTTCTTGGCCACGAGGGCACATTGTTGGCTCATGGTCATCCCCCTGTCCACCAGGACCCCCAGGTCTCTTTCTCCAGAGCTGCTCTCTAGTACATCAGCCCCCAGCCTGTACTGATACATGGAGTTGTTGTGTCCCAGATGCAGCACTTTACACTTGCTCTTATTAAATTGGTCATAATTTAAACTGAGGAGCCTGTTTCATGCACAGTCAGTGGAGCAATACAGAAGCTGTCCGAAAAGGAATTCGATACACTAGATGGAAGCACTGGTGCATTAGACATCTGGGCCATACCAGTGTCATATTTAACCAGTGGTAGAGTCTGGAAACACTTCCTGTATGTACACAGACCATTTTCTCTCTTCTCCAGGCCTTGTTGATTTTCATGGCCCAAACATAAGGCAGCAGCTACAGAGTGCCATAAGCAATGTGTGTGCCACTGCGAGCTGATGCTAAGACAATATATAGTAACACTCTAGTTCCAACATTAGTTGGAAGGACCATGGAGACACTGCAGAGCACAGTTACAGCAGCAGCAGATTGGTTAGGGTGTGTACAAAATTGTAACAAAACCCTTGCTAATGCTCCACCAGGGATGGCACTGAACTGGTATATGCAACACACAAGTTTTATCTGTGTCATATGCAAACTCAGCACAAATAGTAGGATAGGAATAAAACCTACAAATTGGAGCTGTGCCCAAACCTCATCCAGATAAACTGTTCATACAGGCCCAGTTCAGATTACAGGAATAAGAAAACTAATTGCTAGAACCTACCGTTTGTTTCCCTGTAAAAAAATCCAGATGGGTCTTACTTTAATACTTTTCAGACAGAGTGAGGATGAAACATTTATTAATAGCCATGAACAGAGAGCTCCTTTGTATTATGCAGAACCAAACATCTCCATTCAGTCTATTTCAGTGGCAAATTAATTCCCCTGCTGTTCCAGTGAATGGTGCATTGTATTCAGCCAACACCAAGTAACATTACAGCACACAAGACACTCGGTGTAGAAACTGAGAGAATTGACTAACATGGCAAAGCTCTAAAAAAATTGTTTCAACAGACTTACTCTTGCAGTTTATAGTGAGTACAAGTTATTAATAATTTTATCTTGAGATAAATACTGATGTCAGCACTCTCAGACTTCACAGGGAAGTGGTCACCTAAGGCGCATGGCTCAGATGCTCCATGATGCTGGGGAATCTCAGATTCAGTTACTAGCCATACCCTGTCTCCTGCTAGAGAATTGCAGAATTATGTTCCCTGGTCCCTTAAATACTCCCCATCATTACATATGGTAATGATAGGGCAAAGAATTTATTATTTATTTGTTTTAATGCTTTCTAGGGCCTAGTGGACTCTTACCAATTTCACAACAGCTGAAAAACAGGAGCTTGAAATTACTTTGCATGTATAACCCACCTATCCCTGATTTTTCTCTTTATTATCTTTTTTTGATGCTTGTTTTGAGTTTCTAACATTGCTGATTTCAAGTACAATCAGCCTGTTACTCAGTGGGAATTGCAAATGTACATAACTGTTTATGTACTTAAAGTAGCTGAAGTGTTCCCCTCCTCCCCCTGAGACTGTCATCTAAGAAGCATCCTTGCTTTCAGTGCATCGTGAACTAGCACACAGCTTGGCATGTGGTAATAAGATCATAACCAGCAACTTTCTTACTTTTAATGCAAGTGAAAAATCTGAGGATTCTTCCAACCTGAAAACCACTACAGGTGGTAAAGTCTCCTCTTGCTGTAAACATGTTTTTCTAAAGCATATATGTGTTTCTTACTAGCAAAGATAGCAAGGTGGTCTTAGCCTACCACTTACTCTTCCCTGCTGTACAGGACAGTGGTGTTAAGTACAAGAACAGGCTGATTGAATGATGGGGATGCTACATTCCCACTATGCTTATGATGTATTGTGATGAATGTCATGGTTTTAGTCTGTTTTAAAAGAATGTGATGATGGAAGAAACCGTAGATGAGTACTTTAACTACATAGCTTATTTCACCCTCCAAGCAGGAATTCAATTTTTCTTTCCACAAACCTCCTTCAGCATATTGAAGGAGGCTGCAGAGTGGGATTCCTGTAGGAAGTAATCCTGTTATTATTGAGGTATCAAATACAACTCAAATTCTAATCTTAGTGGGGTTACCTCCTGCCCCAGTGCACTACTGACTGGCGGGAGCGTGCNCAGTGGTAGAGTCTGGAAACACTTCCTGTATGTACACAGACCATTTTCTCTCTTCTCCAGGCCTTGTTGATTTTCATGGCCCAAACATAAGGCAGCAGCTACAGAGTGCCATAAGCAATGTGTGTGCCACTGCGAGCTGATGCTAAGACAATATATAGTAACACTCTAGTTCCAACATTAGTTGGAAGGACCATGGAGACACTGCAGAGCACAGTTACAGCAGCAGCAGATTGGTTAGGGTGTGTACAAAATTGTAACAAAACCCTTGCTAATGCTCCACCAGGGATGGCACTGAACTGGTATATGCAACACACAAGTTTTATCTGTGTCATATGCAAACTCAGCACAAATAGTAGGATAGGAATAAAACCTACAAATTGGAGCTGTGCCCAAACCTCATCCAGATAAACTGTTCATACAGGCCCAGTTCAGATTACAGGAATAAGAAAACTAATTGCTAGAACCTACCGTTTGTTTCCCTGTAAAAAAATCCAGATGGGTCTTACTTTAATACTTTTCAGACAGAGTGAGGATGAAACATTTATTAATAGCCATGAACAGAGAGCTCCTTTGTATTATGCAGAACCAAACATCTCCATTCAGTCTATTTCAGTGGCAAATTAATTCCCCTGCTGTTCCAGTGAATGGTGCATTGTATTCAGCCAACACCAAGTAACATTACAGCACACAAGACACTCGGTGTAGAAACTGAGAGAATTGACTAACATGGCAAAGCTCTAAAAAAATTGTTTCAACAGACTTACTCTTGCAGTTTATAGTGAGTACAAGTTATTAATAATTTTATCTTGAGATAAATACTGATGTCAGCACTCTCAGACTTCACAGGGAAGTGGTCACCTAAGGCGCATGGCTCAGATGCTCCATGATGCTGGGGAATCTCAGATTCAGTTACTAGCCATACCCTGTCTCCTGCTAGAGAATTGCAGAATTATGTTCCCTGGTCCCTTAAATACTCCCCATCATTACATATGGTAATGATAGGGCAAAGAATTTATTATTTATTTGTTTTAATGCTTTCTAGGGCCTAGTGGACTCTTACCAATTTCACAACAGCTGAAAAACAGGAGCTTGAAATTACTTTGCATGTATAACCCACCTATCCCTGATTTTTCTCTTTATTATCTTTTTTTGATGCTTGTTTTGAGTTTCTAACATTGCTGATTTCAAGTACAATCAGCCTGTTACTCAGTGGGAATTGCAAATGTACATAACTGTTTATGTACTTAAAGTAGCTGAAGTGTTCCCCTCCTCCCCCTGAGACTGTCATCTAAGAAGCATCCTTGCTTTCAGTGCATCGTGAACTAGCACACAGCTTGGCATGTGGTAATAAGATCATAACCAGCAACTTTCTTACTTTTAATGCAAGTGAAAAATCTGAGGATTCTTCCAACCTGAAAACCACTACAGGTGGTAAAGTCTCCTCTTGCTGTAAACATGTTTTTCTAAAGCATATATGTGTTTCTTACTAGCAAAGATAGCAAGGTGGTCTTAGCCTACCACTTACTCTTCCCTGCTGTACAGGACAGTGGTGTTAAGTACAAGAACAGGCTGATTGAATGATGGGGATGCTACATTCCCACTATGCTTATGATGTATTGTGATGAATGTCATGGTTTTAGTCTGTTTTAAAAGAATGTGATGATGGAAGAAACCGTAGATGAGTACTTTAACTACATAGCTTATTTCACCCTCCAAGCAGGAATTCAATTTTTCTTTCCACAAACCTCCTTCAGCATATTGAAGGAGGCTGCAGAGTGGGATTCCTGTAGGAAGTAATCCTGTTATTATTGAGGTATCAAATACAACTCAAATTCTAATCTTAGTGGGGTTACCTCCTGCCCCAGTGCACTACTGACTGGCGGGAGCGTGCAATAGTAGATAAACTGGTCTTTTATACAGATGGATACATACACACTACTGTTTTCTGCAACAGTACCTATCTTGCTCAATCTTGTTCTCAAAGTCTCAGATGAAATTTCTTTTAAAATGAAACCTCTTACTCTGGTTGATGGTGCTGATTGTCAGTTCTGTTCTCCCCTTCCCCACAATATCCAGTGTCTCATACGCAGCAGGAAGCAGCAATAATTATGCCTTTTGACAGCACTGAACTGTTAGATCANCAATATATAGTAACACTCTAGTTCCAACATTAGTTGGAAGGACCATGGAGACACTGCAGAGCACAGTTACAGCAGCAGCAGATTGGTTAGGGTGTGTACAAAATTGTAACAAAACCCTTGCTAATGCTCCACCAGGGATGGCACTGAACTGGTATATGCAACACACAAGTTTTATCTGTGTCATATGCAAACTCAGCACAAATAGTAGGATAGGAATAAAACCTACAAATTGGAGCTGTGCCCAAACCTCATCCAGATAAACTGTTCATACAGGCCCAGTTCAGATTACAGGAATAAGAAAACTAATTGCTAGAACCTACCGTTTGTTTCCCTGTAAAAAAATCCAGATGGGTCTTACTTTAATACTTTTCAGACAGAGTGAGGATGAAACATTTATTAATAGCCATGAACAGAGAGCTCCTTTGTATTATGCAGAACCAAACATCTCCATTCAGTCTATTTCAGTGGCAAATTAATTCCCCTGCTGTTCCAGTGAATGGTGCATTGTATTCAGCCAACACCAAGTAACATTACAGCACACAAGACACTCGGTGTAGAAACTGAGAGAATTGACTAACATGGCAAAGCTCTAAAAAAATTGTTTCAACAGACTTACTCTTGCAGTTTATAGTGAGTACAAGTTATTAATAATTTTATCTTGAGATAAATACTGATGTCAGCACTCTCAGACTTCACAGGGAAGTGGTCACCTAAGGCGCATGGCTCAGATGCTCCATGATGCTGGGGAATCTCAGATTCAGTTACTAGCCATACCCTGTCTCCTGCTAGAGAATTGCAGAATTATGTTCCCTGGTCCCTTAAATACTCCCCATCATTACATATGGTAATGATAGGGCAAAGAATTTATTATTTATTTGTTTTAATGCTTTCTAGGGCCTAGTGGACTCTTACCAATTTCACAACAGCTGAAAAACAGGAGCTTGAAATTACTTTGCATGTATAACCCACCTATCCCTGATTTTTCTCTTTATTATCTTTTTTTGATGCTTGTTTTGAGTTTCTAACATTGCTGATTTCAAGTACAATCAGCCTGTTACTCAGTGGGAATTGCAAATGTACATAACTGTTTATGTACTTAAAGTAGCTGAAGTGTTCCCCTCCTCCCCCTGAGACTGTCATCTAAGAAGCATCCTTGCTTTCAGTGCATCGTGAACTAGCACACAGCTTGGCATGTGGTAATAAGATCATAACCAGCAACTTTCTTACTTTTAATGCAAGTGAAAAATCTGAGGATTCTTCCAACCTGAAAACCACTACAGGTGGTAAAGTCTCCTCTTGCTGTAAACATGTTTTTCTAAAGCATATATGTGTTTCTTACTAGCAAAGATAGCAAGGTGGTCTTAGCCTACCACTTACTCTTCCCTGCTGTACAGGACAGTGGTGTTAAGTACAAGAACAGGCTGATTGAATGATGGGGATGCTACATTCCCACTATGCTTACGATGTATTGTGATGAATGTCATGGTTTTAGTCTGTTTTAAAAGAATGTGATGATGGAAGAAACCGTAGATGAGTACTTTAACTACATAGCTTATTTCACCCTCCAAGCAGGAATTCAATTTTTCTTTCCACAAACCTCCTTCAGCATATTGAAGGAGGCTGCAGAGTGGGATTCCTGTAGGAAGTAATCCTGTTATTATTGAGGTATCAAATACAACTCAAATTCTAATCTTAGTGGGGTTACCTCCTGCCCCAGTGCACTACTGACTGGCGGGAGCGTGCAATAGTAGATAAACTGGTCTTTTATACAGATGGATACATACACACTACTGTTTTCTGCAACAGTACCTATCTTGCTCAATCTTGTTCTCAAAGTCTCAGATGAAATTTCTTTTAAAATGAAACCTCTTACTCTGGTTGATGGTGCTGATTGTCAGTTCTGTTCTCCCCTTCCCCACAATATCCAGTGTCTCATACGCAGCAGGAAGCAGCAATAATTATGCCTTTTGACAGCACTGAACTGTTAGATCAGCTCAGTGATCTGAAAAACTTCACCTTGCTGGTTACTCAGCGAGTAGCTGTCAGAAGACTTGGGAAGTTGTACCAGTCTGGTGACACTTTGGCTTGAAATCAGTAGCAGGAAGGGCAAAGACTGTGTGAGGACTGGCCTATTCTATGGTTAGAAAAGACCCATGTGGTTCATGGCTCCACAAGGGAAGGAGAAGTCAGGCAAGCACCTGAGGTGCTCTGTACTGCTGGCGAATGGATGAGTGCTCATACAACTTGCTGGGCTGAGGCTATATTTGTAAAACTACTAACCCCAAGCTACTAATACTCATAACCCTCTTCACTGTATATTCTGAAGGCAGTGGCTAGTTGGAGGCAGTTTTCCAGATTCTTCTTTCTAACCAGTTGCACATCAGACAGATGTTCCAGTAACCCCCTGCCCCCCACTTTCCAGTGTATTCAGTCAGCTGCTCAGTTAAGTTAAGTTTGTTGTTTCATGAGTAGTTAATCAAGTAAAAGGCAGCTCTAAAAGGGATATGGAGAACAGCAGCTCAAGAATTATATACTGCAGAGGTTTAACTAGTAGTTCATTTCAGGAAAAAAAACTGGTAGCTGGGTGACAATGAAATAAGAGAGATGATGACCAAGTCCCTTCTCTTAAGACGAGCTTCAGACTGTAATTTTCTATCAAGAGAAGGCCAAGACTTGTTCCAGAGGTNACAGACTTACTCTTGCAGTTTATAGTGAGTACAAGTTATTAATAATTTTATCTTGAGATAAATACTGATGTCAGCACTCTCAGACTTCACAGGGAAGTGGTCACCTAAGGCGCATGGCTCAGATGCTCCATGATGCTGGGGAATCTCAGATTCAGTTACTAGCCATACCCTGTCTCCTGCTAGAGAATTGCAGAATTATGTTCCCTGGTCCCTTAAATACTCCCCATCATTACATATGGTAATGATAGGGCAAAGAATTTATTATTTATTTGTTTTAATGCTTTCTAGGGCCTAGTGGACTCTTACCAATTTCACAACAGCTGAAAAACAGGAGCTTGAAATTACTTTGCATGTATAACCCACCTATCCCTGATTTTTCTCTTTATTATCTTTTTTTGATGCTTGTTTTGAGTTTCTAACATTGCTGATTTCAAGTACAATCAGCCTGTTACTCAGTGGGAATTGCAAATGTACATAACTGTTTATGTACTTAAAGTAGCTGAAGTGTTCCCCTCCTCCCCCTGAGACTGTCATCTAAGAAGCATCCTTGCTTTCAGTGCATCGTGAACTAGCACACAGCTTGGCATGTGGTAATAAGATCATAACCAGCAACTTTCTTACTTTTAATGCAAGTGAAAAATCTGAGGATTCTTCCAACCTGAAAACCACTACAGGTGGTAAAGTCTCCTCTTGCTGTAAACATGTTTTTCTAAAGCATATATGTGTTTCTTACTAGCAAAGATAGCAAGGTGGTCTTAGCCTACCACTTACTCTTCCCTGCTGTACAGGACAGTGGTGTTAAGTACAAGAACAGGCTGATTGAATGATGGGGATGCTACATTCCCACTATGCTTATGATGTATTGTGATGAATGTCATGGTTTTAGTCTGTTTTAAAAGAATGTGATGATGGAAGAAACCGTAGATGAGTACTTTAACTACATAGCTTATTTCACCCTCCAAGCAGGAATTCAATTTTTCTTTCCACAAACCTCCTTCAGCATATTGAAGGAGGCTGCAGAGTGGGATTCCTGTAGGAAGTAATCCTGTTATTATTGAGGTATCAAATACAACTCAAATTCTAATCTTAGTGGGGTTACCTCCTGCCCCAGTGCACTACTGACTGGCGGGAGCGTGCAATAGTAGATAAACTGGTCTTTTATACAGATGGATACATACACACTACTGTTTTCTGCAACAGTACCTATCTTGCTCAATCTTGTTCTCAAAGTCTCAGATGAAATTTCTTTTAAAATGAAACCTCTTACTCTGGTTGATGGTGCTGATTGTCAGTTCTGTTCTCCCCTTCCCCACAATATCCAGTGTCTCATACGCAGCAGGAAGCAGCAATAATTATGCCTTTTGACAGCACTGAACTGTTAGATCAGCTCAGTGATCTGAAAAACTTCACCTTGCTGGTTACTCAGCGAGTAGCTGTCAGAAGACTTGGGAAGTTGTACCAGTCTGGTGACACTTTGGCTTGAAATCAGTAGCAGGAAGGGCAAAGACTGTGTGAGGACTGGCCTATTCTATGGTTAGAAAAGACCCATGTGGTTCATGGCTCCACAAGGGAAGGAGAAGTCAGGCAAGCACCTGAGGTGCTCTGTACTGCTGGCGAATGGATGAGTGCTCATACAACTTGCTGGGCTGAGGCTATATTTGTAAAACTACTAACCCCAAGCTACTAATACTCATAACCCTCTTCACTGTATATTCTGAAGGCAGTGGCTAGTTGGAGGCAGTTTTCCAGATTCTTCTTTCTAACCAGTTGCACATCAGACAGATGTTCCAGTAACCCCCTGCCCCCCACTTTCCAGTGTATTCAGTCAGCTGCTCAGTTAAGTTAAGTTTGTTGTTTCATGAGTAGTTAATCAAGTAAAAGGCAGCTCTAAAAGGGATATGGAGAACAGCAGCTCAAGAATTATATACTGCAGAGGTTTAACTAGTAGTTCATTTCAGGAAAAAAAACTGGTAGCTGGGTGACAATGAAATAAGAGAGATGATGACCAAGTCCCTTCTCTTAAGACGAGCTTCAGACTGTAATTTTCTATCAAGAGAAGGCCAAGACTTGTTCCAGAGGTATAAAAAGGAACACTTACTTGCATTTTCCAATTCTGTGAAAACTTCAATTTACCACAGAAGTATAAAAAACTCCCCCCCAAAAAAACAAACAAAATCCCTACCCCTGAAGTCATCTTGTTTACCTTTTAGTTTCCATTAAAAAAAACCAAAAACACCCAAAGTCCTTCTCATAAAGGAGAACTGTTTACTACCACCTAATTTAAAGTACCACCTTCTCATTTTCTGCTTTCATGTGAATAATGCAATTTTTGTACTTGTTTATTGGTCTTAGTTTGCAAAATTGTTATGAGTATAAACCAAGAAAGAGGAAGATTATTTCATTTTTTATCAGACCAAACTTTAGGCTATCTTTGAAGGGAGAGTTGTGTTATGTTCAAAGTTCTTGATTATTTCAGCCTCACATAGTATGCTCCTTGCACCTTTCACAATATGGAAAGAGCCCACACTGCTGGCTTGCCTTGAAAACAANGTTCCCCTCCTCCCCCTGAGACTGTCATCTAAGAAGCATCCTTGCTTTCAGTGCATCGTGAACTAGCACACAGCTTGGCATGTGGTAATAAGATCATAACCAGCAACTTTCTTACTTTTAATGCAAGTGAAAAATCTGAGGATTCTTCCAACCTGAAAACCACTACAGGTGGTAAAGTCTCCTCTTGCTGTAAACATGTTTTTCTAAAGCATATATGTGTTTCTTACTAGCAAAGATAGCAAGGTGGTCTTAGCCTACCACTTACTCTTCCCTGCTGTACAGGACAGTGGTGTTAAGTACAAGAACAGGCTGATTGAATGATGGGGATGCTACATTCCCACTATGCTTATGATGTATTGTGATGAATGTCATGGTTTTAGTCTGTTTTAAAAGAATGTGATGATGGAAGAAACCGTAGATGAGTACTTTAACTACATAGCTTATTTCACCCTCCAAGCAGGAATTCAATTTTTCTTTCCACAAACCTCCTTCAGCATATTGAAGGAGGCTGCAGAGTGGGATTCCTGTAGGAAGTAATCCTGTTATTATTGAGGTATCAAATACAACTCAAATTCTAATCTTAGTGGGGTTACCTCCTGCCCCAGTGCACTACTGACTGGCGGGAGCGTGCAATAGTAGATAAACTGGTCTTTTATACAGATGGATACATACACACTACTGTTTTCTGCAACAGTACCTATCTTGCTCAATCTTGTTCTCAAAGTCTCAGATGAAATTTCTTTTAAAATGAAACCTCTTACTCTGGTTGATGGTGCTGATTGTCAGTTCTGTTCTCCCCTTCCCCACAATATCCAGTGTCTCATACGCAGCAGGAAGCAGCAATAATTATGCCTTTTGACAGCACTGAACTGTTAGATCAGCTCAGTGATCTGAAAAACTTCACCTTGCTGGTTACTCAGCGAGTAGCTGTCAGAAGACTTGGGAAGTTGTACCAGTCTGGTGACACTTTGGCTTGAAATCAGTAGCAGGAAGGGCAAAGACTGTGTGAGGACTGGCCTATTCTATGGTTAGAAAAGACCCATGTGGTTCATGGCTCCACAAGGGAAGGAGAAGTCAGGCAAGCACCTGAGGTGCTCTGTACTGCTGGCGAATGGATGAGTGCTCATACAACTTGCTGGGCTGAGGCTATATTTGTAAAACTACTAACCCCAAGCTACTAATACTCATAACCCTCTTCACTGTATATTCTGAAGGCAGTGGCTAGTTGGAGGCAGTTTTCCAGATTCTTCTTTCTAACCAGTTGCACATCAGACAGATGTTCCAGTAACCCCCTGCCCCCCACTTTCCAGTGTATTCAGTCAGCTGCTCAGTTAAGTTAAGTTTGTTGTTTCATGAGTAGTTAATCAAGTAAAAGGCAGCTCTAAAAGGGATATGGAGAACAGCAGCTCAAGAATTATATACTGCAGAGGTTTAACTAGTAGTTCATTTCAGGAAAAAAAACTGGTAGCTGGGTGACAATGAAATAAGAGAGATGATGACCAAGTCCCTTCTCTTAAGACGAGCTTCAGACTGTAATTTTCTATCAAGAGAAGGCCAAGACTTGTTCCAGAGGTATAAAAAGGAACACTTACTTGCATTTTCCAATTCTGTGAAAACTTCAATTTACCACAGAAGTATAAAAAACTCCCCCCCAAAAAAACAAACAAAATCCCTACCCCTGAAGTCATCTTGTTTACCTTTTAGTTTCCATTAAAAAAAAACAAAAACACCCAAAGTCCTTCTCATAAAGGAGAACTGTTTACTACCACCTAATTTAAAGTACCACCTTCTCATTTTCTGCTTTCATGTGAATAATGCAATTTTTGTACTTGTTTATTGGTCTTAGTTTGCAAAATTGTTATGAGTATAAACCAAGAAAGAGGAAGATTATTTCATTTTTTATCAGACCAAACTTTAGGCTATCTTTGAAGGGAGAGTTGTGTTATGTTCAAAGTTCTTGATTATTTCAGCCTCACATAGTATGCTCCTTGCACCTTTCACAATATGGAAAGAGCCCACACTGCTGGCTTGCCTTGAAAACAAGCTCACAGAATGAGGAAAATTTTTAATGCAATAGGAAGTGAGA
>VYZU01054662.1:26612-41340 GCA_013401355.1 Ceyx cyanopectus
TCTCAAAGGTAAACTCCAAAACAAAAACCTTTCCTTTTCCCTTTTTTTTTTTTTTTAAAGTTTTACTTACTGTGTCAAGTTGCATTTAGATAAAAAGTAAAACTTCCTTGTGGAATTATTTACAGATTTAAGTAACCTTAAGTGGATTAATACACTTCTGACCTGCTGTTTTGAAAAACTGCTCTTTATTGTACAGGAAGCAGGTTTTGATGATAGCAGATTGAATTGATTCCTGGTCACTAGAACTGTAGAACTAGTAGGTCTCATCTCCCATTTGCATTTGTGTTGAGGGAGTTTAACACCCCCTCCCATTATTTTAGGAATCTCTGTCTGGTAATTTGATTCCAAGTCTGTCTTCAGCAACTATTACTTATCACTTCAATTAAGCTATTTTCATTAAAGCTTTACTAGAGGCAGTCAATTTTACCTCAGATTATTTTAAGCCAATCCATTTGCTGTGAGGACCAGCAGAAACTGCTGATGTGTATCAGGATGTTAAGTGTGCCAGGGAGAATTACATTCCTCTGTTAATCCTGGAGCTGATCCTGCCTGACTGTATCTGTACAGCTTCAGGCTCAAGCCTGTACCTAAAGCAAGCTACTCTGGACTAACACAAAGGTACAACATACCAAGACAGCCTTGCTTTTCTGCCTACTGTATTTTATTTTATTATTTTTTTTGTCTAATGCATCCTCCNACCTCCTGCCCCAGTGCACTACTGACTGGCGGGAGCGTGCAATAGTAGATAAACTGGTCTTTTATACAGATGGATACATACACACTACTGTTTTCTGCAACAGTACCTATCTTGCTCAATCTTGTTCTCAAAGTCTCAGATGAAATTTCTTTTAAAATGAAACCTCTTACTCTGGTTGATGGTGCTGATTGTCAGTTCTGTTCTCCCCTTCCCCACAATATCCAGTGTCTCATACGCAGCAGGAAGCAGCAATAATTATGCCTTTTGACAGCACTGAACTGTTAGATCAGCTCAGTGATCTGAAAAACTTCACCTTGCTGGTTACTCAGCGAGTAGCTGTCAGAAGACTTGGGAAGTTGTACCAGTCTGGTGACACTTTGGCTTGAAATCAGTAGCAGGAAGGGCAAAGACTGTGTGAGGACTGGCCTATTCTATGGTTAGAAAAGACCCATGTGGTTCATGGCTCCACAAGGGAAGGAGAAGTCAGGCAAGCACCTGAGGTGCTCTGTACTGCTGGCGAATGGATGAGTGCTCATACAACTTGCTGGGCTGAGGCTATATTTGTAAAACTACTAACCCCAAGCTACTAATACTCATAACCCTCTTCACTGTATATTCTGAAGGCAGTGGCTAGTTGGAGGCAGTTTTCCAGATTCTTCTTTCTAACCAGTTGCACATCAGACAGATGTTCCAGTAACCCCCTGCCCCCCACTTTCCAGTGTATTCAGTCAGCTGCTCAGTTAAGTTAAGTTTGTTGTTTCATGAGTAGTTAATCAAGTAAAAGGCAGCTCTAAAAGGGATATGGAGAACAGCAGCTCAAGAATTATATACTGCAGAGGTTTAACTAGTAGTTCATTTCAGGAAAAAAAACTGGTAGCTGGGTGACAATGAAATAAGAGAGATGATGACCAAGTCCCTTCTCTTAAGACGAGCTTCAGACTGTAATTTTCTATCAAGAGAAGGCCAAGACTTGTTCCAGAGGTATAAAAAGGAACACTTACTTGCATTTTCCAATTCTGTGAAAACTTCAATTTACCACAGAAGTATAAAAAACTCCCCCCCAAAAAAACAAACAAAATCCCTACCCCTGAAGTCATCTTGTTTACCTTTTAGTTTCCATTAAAAAAAAACAAAAACACCCAAAGTCCTTCTCATAAAGGAGAACTGTTTACTACCACCTAATTTAAAGTACCACCTTCTCATTTTCTGCTTTCATGTGAATAATGCAATTTTTGTACTTGTTTATTGGTCTTAGTTTGCAAAATTGTTATGAGTATAAACCAAGAAAGAGGAAGATTATTTCATTTTTTATCAGACCAAACTTTAGGCTATCTTTGAAGGGAGAGTTGTGTTATGTTCAAAGTTCTTGATTATTTCAGCCTCACATAGTATGCTCCTTGCACCTTTCACAATATGGAAAGAGCCCACACTGCTGGCTTGCCTTGAAAACAAGCTCACAGAATGAGGAAAATTTTTAATGCAATAGGAAGTGAGANTTTTTTTTTTAAAGTTTTACTTACTGTGTCAAGTTGCATTTAGATAAAAAGTAAAACTTCCTTGTGGAATTATTTACAGATTTAAGTAACCTTAAGTGGATTAATACACTTCTGACCTGCTGTTTTGAAAAACTGCTCTTTATTGTACAGGAAGCAGGTTTTGATGATAGCAGATTGAATTGATTCCTGGTCACTAGAACTGTAGAACTAGTAGGTCTCATCTCCCATTTGCATTTGTGTTGAGGGAGTTTAACACCCCCTCCCATTATTTTAGGAATCTCTGTCTGGTAATTTGATTCCAAGTCTGTCTTCAGCAACTATTACTTATCACTTCAATTAAGCTATTTTCATTAAAGCTTTACTAGAGGCAGTCAATTTTACCTCAGATTATTTTAAGCCAATCCATTTGCTGTGAGGACCAGCAGAAACTGCTGATGTGTATCAGGATGTTAAGTGTGCCAGGGAGAATTACATTCCTCTGTTAATCCTGGAGCTGATCCTGCCTGACTGTATCTGTACAGCTTCAGGCTCAAGCCTGTACCTAAAGCAAGCTACTCTGGACTAACACAAAGGTACAACATACCAAGACAGCCTTGCTTTTCTGCCTACTGTATTTTATTTTATTATTTTTTTTGTCTAATGCATCCTCCAATTCAAACTTCTTCAGTTCAGGAAAATTACAAAAGAATCGGCATTTGAGACACCCAGGGGCAGATAAAAGTTTACAATGTATGCAAACACTTTATCCTTTGTAAAAAGAAAATGCTATTTGGGGCAGATCCCCATCAAAACAATTTGCCTATTCCTTTCTCAGGGGAAGGCTGGAAGTAGACTAATTCATGGGGTCCATGTTGCAGTATATTCAAGCTTGCTCTTGCACACTACCTAATTCAGAGCAGACACGCTTACCTACATGTAAATGCCTTGCAGAAAGACCAAGTTTAGAGTGCAAGAGGGTTGCTGTTTCCCAAAGATTCCCAGGAAAGATGGCAGTCAAGACTAGGACAGAAGTTAGCTTGACAGGCCAGAATTGGAGGCACTCTGTAATAAAGCAAACAGCTGTTGGTTCAATCCTCCACAAAACCTTTTGAGCCCTGTTCCTTGGCAAACAGGCAAGGAGTATTTACCTAGTTGTCAAAAAAATAGAAAATTCAGCACTCAAGTTTAACTAAAGGGTATTTTTTTATTCCCCATTAAGACCGTCTCAAGGACATAACTAAATGCTGGAAAGCCCACAGAAGGGCACATACAGTGAATGTGGTGAAGTACAATGTGAAGAGCCCCAGGGGTTCAAACAAAGCAGGACCATTAGCCAACTGGAGGGAAATACAAAATTGCTGAAGATGTTGCAATTTCTTCTCCATTTACACTGAAAAAAAGGTAAAATCCAACAAAATCCTTGCATCTCTAACATTACATTCAGTCCTGACTAAAGAGTTTAATAAGATGGCAACAGGATGACTGTAATACAAAACGTTCACTACTACACTCTGTACACACCTGTTGTGTCCACACCCTCTCCCAAACCCACNATAAAGGAGAACTGTTTACTACCACCTAATTTAAAGTACCACCTTCTCATTTTCTGCTTTCATGTGAATAATGCAATTTTTGTACTTGTTTATTGGTCTTAGTTTGCAAAATTGTTATGAGTATAAACCAAGAAAGAGGAAGATTATTTCATTTTTTATCAGACCAAACTTTAGGCTATCTTTGAAGGGAGAGTTGTGTTATGTTCAAAGTTCTTGATTATTTCAGCCTCACATAGTATGCTCCTTGCACCTTTCACAATATGGAAAGAGCCCACACTGCTGGCTTGCCTTGAAAACAAGCTCACAGAATGAGGAAAATTTTTAATGCAATAGGAAGTGAGAGGGATGTTAATTTGGCTTCATTTAAAGGCTGAAAAATCACATCCTACTTGGCACCTTGAATGATCCACCAAAGAACATTGGAATTTTTACCAAAAAAAGAGTAAAACATTTACTAGAAATTAACCTCAATCATGTTAGGAAAATGTTATTTCACTGCTTGCTATACAGGATGTAAGTTACACAAGCTGTTTAAATAACATTGCTGATATTACACCTGAATGTTGTTACATGGGGCATTAGTGATTTTTTTTTTTTTTTTNTCCCAAACCCACGTGGTGATGGTGCCCCCATTATTTGCTTGCTTGCTGGGCCTGCCTGCGGAGGAGGACGTAGATCTTTTCCTTTATCCAGTCTTTATTGTAGGGTTGGTATGTCTGGGTATCAGCACGGTAACTAGAGAAAAAAGATAAATAAATTACTGTAGTATGGGTCTGCCCTGTAGTACATTTACCAGAAGAGCTTCATGAACAAGTGTCTGAAGTGTAGAAGGCAGAAAGCTGCATAGAGAAAACAAATACTATCAGAAGTAGATGGGAATTGCCACTTATCATCCAGATTTATCCTATTCCCTAAAAGACAGTTACCAGCAGATCAGTAAAAACCTGAAATAAAGCTAGATGCTCCAAGGAGCACTGAGTGACTGGATCACACTGCCTTCACATTTTAATTCATTAATATAATTACTTATGGGAGGCAACAAATGCAGCATCTTAGTGTTCTGGAGCTCAGAATAAGAATAATAGTTCCACCAGAAAACAATCTAATTTGTCTTAATGAGCCAAACACTTCCTCAATGCTACTTCAAGAAGCGTTTGTGTAAGTTTTCAAGTGTTCCAATTTGTTTGGAATTTTTAGAAAATTAATAGAAGTGTGGTTTTCCAGGAGCAGAGGTAGACTCGTGAATAGATGACCAAAGACTCTTTGCATCTGGCAGTGAGGGCAAGCTTACATCTCGCCAACAACGTCGTAAAAAGCAAACTGAAAACAAGAACCCACAGGATCATTTTCTTTGCTCTTCAGGGATAGTTGATAAAAGTAATCAACTAGCAAGATTTCTTGTCAGGGACAGAGAACTCTACTACTCAAGATGCTGTTAAATTGAGGCAGACTTAGACTGAAAAATGAAAGCAAATCACATGAAGTTATCTGTAGAGTCATGCCATTCATTCCCCTTTAGTTGTTACAAGCTGATTTATTTTTTTTTTTTATGAAGACTGTGTTTTCAGTGACTGCTTCAAGAACTACTGAAATTCCAGTCTTTAAATCTTGGTACACATATCTCTAATCAGGTAAGAAGAGTGATGTGATCATTGTAAGATGCCAAGTAAAAATCCAGAGTTAACTCAATCCAGAACAATTTACAGTTCTTCCCTAGAGGGAAAAAAACCCTAAGCATGCTTCTTCTAAGAAAGCCTTGTTGTTTAAAACCCAGCATGACTGCTTCAAGGCCATAGAAAGAGTTTCAGTATATTTTGATATAGCAGTAGTTCCAGTGGAGTATGAGAGGTTAGTTTTGGGAAAAAATAATGATCTCTGTCCCAATCTATTCATAATGCTACAATACAAGGCCAGGGAGCAGGTGCTTTAGGAAAGTCCAGGAACACAAGGAGCATCTGGTACTCTGTGCTACATGTGCCATCTGCTGGAAAACTGTAAGCTGAAGTAGAATTTGGCATGCTGCCGAGTTTACAAGCTTCATTAAGAAAGGCACAAGACTGTACTAGAAAACAGTTGCTACTTCCTAAAGCAAATAGCTCCTGTCTTCTTAGATAAACTAAAACAAAGCATGTCTTTCCAACTGCACCAGCCCAGCGCTGTAACAACTAAGATCTGAACTGAAGATCAGCCCAGTGCTGTAGAACTGAAGATGTGGAAGAATGTCCAGAGACAAGGTAACTCCCCAGAAACTGTAATCCTGTTTTATAAATTCTACTGAGAACTTTAGTAAATGCCATTTGTAATAAGTCACTATCAGTAACCTAGATTCTGTATGTACATCAGAATGCAAAGGAAAGCAATCTGATCCTCAGGGTTTTGGTTTGGGTTTTTTGAATAGCTTTTATTTTAAACTGGAATTTACTGGCAAAGGCTGTTCACTGTGCAGCTACACAAGTACTTCAGCTGGGATTTCAGATGGAGCAGTACAGCTATAGCAATGTCCACACCAGATACTCACTGGCTTAAGAAGAATTTCTGGAAATTTGAGATTTGAAAGGCAAATACTATGTCTTGTGATAACAAATATGAGGTTTGTATCCTTATGCCTACAGAATTTCTGCAAAGTTGGTACCATTGTCATATCAAACCATTACCTTGAAATTCATGGGATGGAAAAAACTCAGGATCTGGACTAAGAGATTTAGTTCCAATGTTATGTTCTGAATACTGCAATTTAACATTTGATTTCACAGTACAGTCAGAATGGAAAGTACACAAGACCATTGTTGCTCGCTCACAACTTTAACATGCAGACAAGAACTGGAGATACTGTATTCACAGGAACATTTAAACAATTAGCTATGGCTCTCTAGAGGATTGATCTGTACCTCAATCACTTCATTTGGATTTACAGAAACTTCCATCTTGTTGTATCTTGATGAAATTAAACTCTTGGCTGCAATGCACGTTCATAGACTTCTACTGTGCCACTTGTACAGCACTCTGCTGTTCTGTCATCATTCTGCCTCCTTAAGAACTGGAGCAACTGCACAAAGGCAGATACAGCCCCAATTTAAACAGATTCTATGATTAACAAACACACAGCTGTATTAAACTGTTGGACAGAAGTATTTGAAATACTGGGAGCGTCATTGTGACTAAAATCCAAGTGGAACTGTCAAGGATATTTTACTCCAATGCAGTTAATTACATGCCAGCTGCAATACTGAGCCTTCCAAAAACTTAATTAAAAAACACCCAACCCAGATCCTTACCAGATTTAATATAAAACATGTAAGAATGTAGATGGAAGACTTCTGACTGAAATGGACTTGTAAAACTGAACTTACACAAGACAGCTGAGGTCTGCCAAGTCATCAATGAAGTCAAACAATTGGCTGATATCATAGGTAATGGATGGACTGTTGGGATTCATTCTTTTCAGATGCTCTTCGTACATTTTACAGACTCCTATGGACAAACATGATTAACAATGCAATATTGAAAAGAGAACAACTACATTTGCTGAAACTTTAGAGATGACCACCATCATAACGGAGGATGAAACTTCTTGCTGAGATTCTGCAGTTGAAATGTTTTTCTTCCAGCTATTTGTGTGGAAACGTAATGCTGCAAAATCAGATTCAGAGGCATGGAATAAAGTGTTCTCATCATTGAGAGGAAAGAGGGTTTTTTTTACTGCTTTCTGTAAAGCAGTCAGCCCTACTGGAAATCTGAAATCCCATCTAATAAACATTGCAATTGCTGTCTTAAAGTTACTTGTACTGTAAAAACACCCAAGAAAAAGAACTAATATCAAATAAAGCTACTCAAATATTTTAAGAACAACCATTTTTGATGGATGTCAAATAGAACTACTGAGGTAAGAGTGACAGTACAAGCCTTTATATTAATTTAAATCAATTTTATTTAATCTAGCCCATAATGCAGATACATTTGAGGAGAATGTAAGATTAAACTGAGCAGAGAGACTTTCCATGATCTTTATTATGTTTTTGTTTGACTTGCAAAACTTCCTGGAATTAGAATTTTTAATGGTAACTGAACTTTCAGGTTGAATTAATACAACTGTAGTATTTCCATCTTCTTTCCAAGTTCATATGTGTCTCTTAAAGAGACACAAGATTTTTTTTCACTGGCATGCATGCCACAAGACTTCAAATTATTTATCCACTGCACACATTTTGTTTTTATACATTATTTCCAGTAGCAATCTTTACTTTACAAGGCTAGCACAAAAATTAGTGAGTTGGGCTCTGATCCTGCAATGAACTGCATTCAGGCAAGTCTGCTGCATGAACCCCTAAAAACATTTCCCCTTCTCACAAACTGAATATGTTTCAATCTACTTAAATCAAAAAGGAGACATTCAATATAAAAAAAGAAGTTTTAGAAAGAATAACTATTTTTTAGTGTATTAAAATATTAGTAAACTAAAAGCATGCTTTTTTTTTTTCTGAATGACTTGGGAAAAGATGAATAGTACCTTATATTTTTCCAATGTAAGTTTGGGAATATGTCAAAAAAAAGGGTTCTAGTAACAGTTTTTGTCTAACTTGTCTGCACCCACCTTCCATGCACTCATTCACTGATTCATAATCAGCGTATGTTCTGCCTTCTGGCCTCTTGGTAGGCTGGACAAGTAGAATTGTGTGAGACTGAAAAACAAAACAAACACCAAGAAAACAAAGTTAATTGCAAAATCTGATTACTTTAACATGTGCAAAATCACCAGTAAGGTGTACCCAGTCTGAGATATAATTATCAGGTTACACAGCACAGGAAGTTTGCAAGCAGCTACAAAACAGTTTCCAGTGCTGCTAATTGGACCCAACATCTTCCCTACTAATCAGAACAGGGAATATTTGTGGAGGCAGCTTCAACATAAGACACTGGAAACAAATACCAAAGCATATTATAGGTCTTAATCATCTGCTGATAGAAAAATCCTAACCCATACTTCAGATATATCAGTGAAGATACCAGTTCAGTGTTCATCACATGTAGTGACAAGAAAGAAAAGTGGCAAATGTCAGAATTTACAAGAAACATAGAAGAAAACAGCACAAATATTTATACCATTAATGATAGCGTTCCTGGATCTCAAATAGTTTATTTTTTCTCAATTCTGTCTCAGATATCACAGGAGAAAGAGATACAGAGAAGCCCAGGAAAAAGTTACACAGAAACACAAGTAGTGAGACTTTTCCCAATCAGAGATGGAAAAAGAAGGGAACTTTGAGCTACACACTGGAGACTAGAGAATTTAAGTCTACTGTCATGTATGCCAGAGGATGCTAGATTTGAAAGGAATTGGCCAAGGTGGGCTGGTATCTGGCTCTTCCTAAGTGCACTATACTTGAACAGGCATCCAAGTTACTGCTAAAGTTCATTAGAAAACACTTTTTCCAGGACTATGTTTTTTATTTGCTGGTCAGTTCTGAAGAGGTTTGATTCTAGGACTTGCAGCTCTCACTTCCTGGGATCATTTGATTAAGGGTCTCATGAACGACAATGGATAAGGTGTACTGGCACATTTGTGGTGTCCAGATATAGATATTTATCTCCTTCGATTAAACTCAGCATTAAAAAAAAAAAAAAAAGTTGTGTTTCTTTGACAAAACCTTAGCATAGCTGAAGCTGAACTGACCAGGAGTTACAAAACTGTATCATAACTGAGTTAATTCTGTCTTTGGTGTCTCAGTAGCTTGCTGGGGAATCTTTTTAGGCTTTCTGGCTTACAAGCACCCAGGCAATTGATCCCATTCTTTGAGTGGTGAATGAATGCATATATTCTGAAGTTATTCCAAAGAGTAGATTATAGAAAATATGTAAACCAGCTCTTTCAGAACTTTACAGGATAAGTTCTTTTGGCTTTTGACTTCAAACTGTTTATCACTTCAGACATTTTACAATATCCATATCAGATAGTGGCCTGGAAATTACTAAAATTAATGCGATTGGGACAACCTGTATTGTAAAATTAATGCATTAGATCTCAAACATCTCTCTGGGAACTTTCCATTGTTTTACCTTAAGGGGAAAAAATTAATATTGTTTGATGTGATAAAGTTGCTGCTCTTCTACCACCCAAGTACAAAAAAATGACATGCTGGAAGCCTGAGAGAAGGCTCCTCCAGCTATTGTTTGCCCTACTGATACGTGCCTAGGTGACAGGGCAAAAAATCAGTGTGATTAATAACTATTAAGTTTTCCCATAAGTATAAATTTTGCTGTTAGGAAAAAGAAAACCTAAACAAAGGAAGAACCATAAACCTTCACATGTTATGACCAGGTTACCTGGAAGAGACAGTTCAGACTTTTATTATTCTGAAGCCTGTGTTGGGTTTTCTTGTACTTTCTTTCAAAGCGTGGTAGTACTGGCTGTTGTTAAGCAGGACGCGGAATGACATACTACATGATTTCTATTACACCCATTCTGAATTTTTAGAGTACTTTAGAAAGTGCTGCAATTAATAAAGACACAACCCTAGTGTGTCTTAACACAAAAATGGTTAAGGCAGGGCTAATAGCCAAAGCAGGACTCAGGAGCTTCTATCAGTTGTAGTCAATCAATAAAATGAAAAAAAAAACAAAAACCAAGCCAAAACAAAACCACCAAAACCACCAAGTAAGTATTATGAGAACAAGATGTGCAGTGCCTTTCCCTCCGCCAAGTACCGGTGAGAAAGAGGGAAAGCAGAACGGCCAATAAGTGCTTCCACTAACGCAAATCAGCCATTGAAGGTAGGCACGCTCTACGGGTGGCTGCTGGGAAAAGCTGCGCTGCCAGAAGCGCCGTGTGAAGGGGCTGAAGCTCCCGGGCGAGCCCGCTCCACGCCAGGGCTGAAAGCCTCCCCTCCCCCCCCCTTTCCCTCTCTCCCCACTTCCCTCTCTCCGAGGGCAATCGGCCTTTGGGCCCCGCCAGCATGTGCTGCCGCCCGCCCGAACCCACGGCGCCGGCCGCGGCCTTCCTCCACCGCGCTGGCAACCACCCCTTGTCCAGAGAAGCGGGGGCGAAAGGAAAAGCAGCCCAGTAGCCGCCGGTCACCCCGACCCAGGGAGGCGCGGGTGGTAAAAGCCCACACGCCCGGTCAGCCACCCGTCCCGCCGCCCACCGCGCTCACCATCGTGGTTCCTGCTCCTCTGCACCGCCGTGGAGAAGAGGCGCGCGACGATCCCCCACAACCCCCCGCGGCCGCCGGAAGCGCCGCGCTAACGGCCGAGCACGGCGCGCTCAGCAGTACGGCGCCGCTGCGCGCATGCGCACGCCGGGCTCGGGGCTGGCGCCCTGAGCGCCACACGGCGGCGCGCGCTGGGGATGCCGGGAGTGGCCGACGGCAGCAGGCTGGAGATGGAGGCGGGCGGCCGTGTAGCCATCTTTGATGAGGGCAGAGTTCTTCCCCCGCGCCGCGCCGCTCCGCCCGCCATCTTGAAGCTGGGAGGTGTAAAAGGGCCGCGCGGGTGGAGCGGCGCGCCCCGGAAGGGGAAGTGGTGGATGGCGGAGGTGCCACTTGGCTTGCGAGAGACGGCGGCGGTGGGCGGGTGCGGGGGGGGGGATTTGCTTCGGTCCATGCAGGTCGGTCCTCGCGCGGACTCGGCCTGCCTCAGGCCGCCCCCTCGCTAGGAGCTGCCTCGGCGCCCGTTGTTCCGCGCCTTCCCGCCTCTCCTTCGGGGCAGTGGGGTGCGGGGAAAGGTCCCGCTGCCTCAGGTGAGGGCTGGGCCTGCCTGCCCCGGGGCCAGGCCGGTCTCTTCTCCCACCGTCCGCGCAGGTGTCTCGTTGTCCGTCCCCCCCGGCCGCACTGGGGCTCCCTGCCTCCCTCCGCCAGCGGTGTCGGGCGGCCCCGGCGGGATAGCGGCTGTCGCACGCCGGGCCCGGCGGGACCGCCGCTGGGGGCCGAGGCGGCCGAAGCCTCCGGGCAAGAGAGACATGGCTGAAAGCCTTTCCTGGGAGCTCGGCGTCTGCACGGGTTAAGGCTTGCGGGGCGAGGTGGAAAAGTTGCTGTTGAATTTCACTTTAAGGGACCCGACAGAAAGCAGCGAAATGGATGACTTCCTCTCCATCTGCCTGCTGTCTCTGGCCATGCTGGTCGCCTGCTATGTGGCAGGAATTATTCCCTTGGCAGTTAATTTTTCCGAGGTAAGACAGCTTCGCCAAACCGCTTTTTGGTTGCTAAAGGAGGAACTACCTGCAGAGATCTTCCAGGAGGATTAGCGTTGTCCCTGTACAAGTTCTGCAGTGCCGTTAGGGGTGATACTATAACTTTAAAAGATTTTAAAAGAAGTTATGAACGTCTTACTAATTTTCATTCACGATGTAAAATAATGCTTATTATTATAGTGTCTGTAAAATACATTTAAACATGCCAGATTTGAGCTAAGCGTCTCAGCTACAGATGAAGCAAAGATTTAGAATGTAGTGGAAAGACGTGATTATTCTTAGAAACTTGTGTGAGGAACAGCTGTAGTCAGAGTTTAGTTGTTCTGAGGTAGTCTTTTAGGAGAGGTCTGGTTCTACCGGGAGCAGTGCTGCTTTTGCAAAAGCAAAGTGCTGGAAGAGAGATGTGACTTGTTTGTCCATTCAGTCATAGAGTTGTTTGCATTTGGCCTTTGGTCCCGTTATTACTATGAGGCTTTGGGAGCAGCAGACCCTGAGCAGCATGGAAGGAAAGGCTGATTATTTTGGTACAATTCAGCTAAATGGATTGAAGCACGATGGTATATTCAGAAGTCTGAAACATTAGCATAGTTCTGTTTTGCCTGTGCTTTGTGATATGGACCTTCCCTTACATGTTTTCAGTGCTGTTGTTTCCAGTGTTCCTCTTCAAAACTAACTGTTGCACTGAAGCCTACCAAGGATTTTTCTGCAAATTTGTATGCTAACGTTGTTTTCTTATTTATTTAGTTAGTTCCTTCTATGTGCTTGATAGTCCCCTGTTCTCTCTGACTTTATAATCAGTGTTATTTGAAGCTAGAGTTCTTGATTTGTCTGTGTGGTTTATATATGTAGTTTAATCTGTGGGCTCCTAAATGTTTTGGGCTCCCAAGAGCCACAGGAATACAGATCTGTTGTGTATCTAAAGCCAACACTGCATAAGCAGTGAGCACCTACTTGTTAGCCTTTTTCTGTGCATGTGCAGCATTTTGCTAACAGTGCATGCATGGACATTTATTCTGGTATCTTAAATTCACATCAATTCTTGATTCAGTTTTGCATTTGAATTAAATTAGGTATTTTCAGGATTCACAAGCTATGCCCGTTTAAAAGAAGAGCAGAATCTCTCTGCAAATCATGGGGAAGTACTAGCTAATCCTGGAAGTCTCTAATTAGAAGTTCTGTTTGAAGTGATTGCTGAGGGCTCTGCAGTAAGGACAGTTTCAAACCAAAATGACCATTTGAGCTGCACACTCCATGGTTTGCAAAAGGTTTTGCAGTTTCCTTCATGAAGAAAATGCCTCCTCTGAATGGCCACTTAAGGTGGTTATGTAGAAAACAAAAATGAATGCTCTACATAATATACCCCAGACTCAGGACAGCAATAAAATGACTTGTTAGTGTTAGTACCTTCCTTTAGGTGATTTTTATGCCATGGAACCTTTTAGTTATGTTCTGATTTAATGCTAGTTTCTATTCTTTTAGTTAGATCTGGATATTCTGAAAAGTATAAAACTTCAGCAAAGCCAGATGTGACTAAATGTCGGTGATGGAATGGTGCAGGCTTCACTTTTCTTTTTTATCCAGGCATAGCCTTTCAGCTTAATCCTAAATTATACTACTCTGTTGTGCTAATTTTGGGCTTGAAACAGCACTGTACCAGTTCTTGAGGCTTTCTTCAATTGTAGCCTAACTGCAAAAATATATTAAAAATATATCATGTTTGCTTATGTTCAGAAAAGGAGATGGAGACTTGCCTTGAAATAGTAACTTGTTACTGTGTATTATTTTCATGGTTCATTACAATTCACAGATGTCCAAATGAAAGCAAGTAGTACTTTGTATTCACAGTTGACATAAACCAGTATTTTATGTATGCCTGTAAAAAGATTATAGTGCTGCAGTATACAATCTTGTTATCTCTTGCAAGATACTATATTTTTGCAAAACAGCTTTATGAACAGTGGGGTGTTGAAGATTATATTTTCATGCAGATTTTCCCTATGTAACAATTTACCAAGTGTAATATATATGCCAGTGTGAAGTGCATGTTTGTGGAAACTTTATAGGTGTTTCCATCTCTTGCATAGTGCTAAATGAGTTTTCCCCAGTAATGCTGTAATTGTTTCCTTACGGTTATGTTTGGCTTGCTTTCAGGAAGCTATTTGTGCATCTCCAGAGTCTCCTTTTTCTTCTATGCAAGTGATGCCTCTTTTGTGGAGATTAAACAACTTGTGTCATTATGGTGCACAAATGAGGATGGATGGCATCTTAAAGATATGCAACAAGAAATTCCCCCTTAGTCAAACACTGACCTCTGTGTGTAGGTCCTCAGTGGCTGACATCAGTATTTTAGTAGAACCCAGACAACTCCTTGTGTGAGGAAGATGATGATGTTTCTGCCACTAAATGCGTGCTGCACAGTTGCTGTGAGGATCTGAACTGGCACGGTTGCTGCATGAGATATAAGGGCTCTTAAACAATGGGAATGTCTACTACATTTTTATGTAATTGGGTTTTTAGTACATGACTTTGACTTTAGGTTGTCACTATTGTAGTCACAAGAAAGCAAAATCTTACATTGGTTAAAGAGTTAGTTAGTCTGGGAAAGATGGGTGTGTGTGTGTGTTATGCTCAAGATCAGTGTATTCCAAAGTGCAGGAAATCTAGTAAGTCAATTAGAAGACCTGCATGGTTGAGCAAGGAACTCTTGCTAAAACTTAAGTTGAAGAGGGAAATATATAAAAAATGGAAAGAGGGACAGGCCACTTGGGAAGAATATAGGGAGGTTGTCAAAAGTTGCAGGGATGCAACAAGGAAAGCTAAA
>VYZU01054664.1:4914-32991 GCA_013401355.1 Ceyx cyanopectus
TTTTGTTTTATATTTTGTTTTATATTTTGTTTTATATTTTGTTTTATATTTTGTTTTATTATATTATTATAATATTGTTTGTTTTTATTCTAACTGCAAAAAGAGTCTTCTCACAAAATTTAAGCCCTTCTAAAACCACTGTAAAGGTAAGGTACAAAGTTTTACTCATGACATTAATTAACAACAAATAATTTGCCAAGACACAAGCCAATTTTTTCATCTCTTGCATCATTATAGATGGGAACTTTTTAGGAAAGGAGAAAACATGTAGCTTTTAAATAATTTAACCTCTCCTTGCTTTACCACCTGATCCTCTTTGCAAGGCTTGCAACAACAAACTGATGTCTACAACACTTTTTCTATTAATTTTGTTGGAATAAATAAGAACATTAAAAAATAAATCCATTTTGTTTTCAGTTTACATTAAATTACAGGCTCCTAGATAAAAGTATTAGCCTGTCTTTGTTTTCTGTGGGACTCATGCTGAGATTCTCTGAGTTGCTGAGCAATAGAGTGTGTAGTTAGAGCTCAACATTGATTTCTGTGTGAATTGGTGATACATATAAACCCTCAGAAGCAGACAATTTAGAGGGACATTTCCTGCCTCCAGAATGTATTTAAATTGCTTGGTTTTCCCAGCTATCTCTGTTAGAAACAATTTCCACAATGTTTAGTTTTGTTTTTTCATTTTTGTGCTTTTTAATGATACTGAACCTGCTGGAGGAACAGATTTGTTTTCTTTTCCTAATGATTATTGCTGCACTGATGACTTTATCAGTAAATGTAGGACAATTGATTAATGTTGTGAGATGTCATTTGTGTTCTTTTGTGAAGGTTGCAACTATATCTGTGTTGCTTATATGTTAAGCTGCAAATTGTAAACCTGATTTTAGGAGAGAAGTGGAATATGTGCTACTGTGAGGATAGACTGGAAATGAAAAAGCCAGTCCTGGCTCTATTACCAAGTTAATAGCTGGTAAGTCACAAGTCTCTCATTCTTCCACAAGCCTTCTTTTTCTCAAATCATGTCAAGCCACAGAGTTCCTCTCAAATCTGTAATAAAGAAGCAGCATTTTGAATAGTTTTCCCATTATCTAGCCATAAATAGACAGACCAAACAGAATCAGAATATTTTTAGCTAAAAAAAGTATGAGAGAAGAATACCATGATAGTATTCCAGGGGTGGAATAGCAGTATAATGGTATAATTAATATAATAGCAGTATAATGGGGACAGGGAGGGGTTGGGTTCAGTACTATATTTTGATATATTCTACTTTATTATTATAATTTTTCTTTTCTAATCAGAATTATCTCTGATAATAGGAGAGTGTTGGCTGGTGCTGTTTAATGCACAACTGCATGTTCAGCATCATTTTAATGCTGGTTTCATGTGGGTTCTTGCTGTTTACACTTGGTTCACCACATCCTAAATTCATCTTGTCTGCCCCATTTGTGATTTGAATGGTTAAAGGTGTCATCCTCTAATTACACTCTAATTACTGTGTGAAAAGGGAGCACATACAAGATTATAGAAGGAATAATGAAGTTAGCCAAACCATAAACCTGCAGAGGATATGAACCCCTCTGTTGCCTCCATGCTTTGACTGCATTCTATCCTGACTTCAGCTTTTCTGGTTCATTTGTTTGGGATTTTTACCTTGCTAGAGGTTTACAGTCCTCAATCCCCAATCAAGTTCATCAGCAAAATCCAGGTTAACAATCCATCTTGCCCAGAAATGCCAAAATACTTTTTTAATTAACTAGTAGTTAAAAGAGGCTGAGTCAATAGACCTACAAAATTGTGATTTTCTTCTGGAAATAACACAGAGATGGGTGGATTTCAGTGGGCTTTAGTTTTGGCTGATTCCAAGCAGATTAAATTCATTCTTCTTCACTAAACCAAATTAAAAAGCCCTGCCAATGCTGTTTGAATCATTCCTGCATATCTTAATATGGACTTGTATTTCAGAATTAAAGACTATAAAATGAGCACAAAAATAAAATTGTAAGTCCCAAGGTGGTTTTTTTTTAATGCATTGGATAATATATGCTGTTTGGATGTGGTACTTTGAAAATATTTCTTAATTATAGTCTCAGAGTTTGTTGCTAAGTAATTNNNAAGCCCTTCTAAAACCACTGTAAAGGTAAGGTACAAAGTTTTACTCATGACATTAATTAACAACAAATAATTTGCCAAGACACAAGCCAATTTTTTCATCTCTTGCATCATTATAGATGGGAACTTTTTAGGAAAGGAGAAAACATGTAGCTTTTAAATAATTTAACCTCTCCTTGCTTTACCACCTGATCCTCTTTGCAAGGCTTGCAACAACAAACTGATGTCTACAACACTTTTTCTATTAATTTTGTTGGAATAAATAAGAACATTAAAAAATAAATCCATTTTGTTTTCAGTTTACATTAAATTACAGGCTCCTAGATAAAAGTATTAGCCTGTCTTTGTTTTCTGTGGGACTCATGCTGAGATTCTCTGAGTTGCTGAGCAATAGAGTGTGTAGTTAGAGCTCAACATTGATTTCTGTGTGAATTGGTGATACATATAAACCCTCAGATGCAGACAATTTAGAGGGACATTTCCTGCCTCCAGAATGTATTTAAATTGCTTGGTTTTCCCAGCTATCTCTGTTAGAAACAATTTCCACAATGTTTAGTTTTGTTTTTTCATTTTTGTGCTTTTTAATGATACTGAACCTGCTGGAGGAACAGATTTGTTTTCTTTTCCTAATGATTATTGCTGCACTGATGACTTTATCAGTAAATGTAGGACAATTGATTAATGTTGTGAGATGTCATTTGTGTTCTTTTGTGAAGGTTGCAACTATATCTGTGTTGCTTATATGTTAAGCTGCAAATTGTAAACCTGATTTTAGAAGAGAAGTGGAATATGTGCTACTGTGAGGATAGACTGGAAATGAAAAAGCCAGTCCTGGCTCTATTACCAAGTTAATAGCTGGTAAGTCACAAGTCTCTCATTCTTCCACAAGCCTTCTTTTTCTCAAATCATGTCAAGCCACAGAGTTCCTCTCAAATCTGTAATAAAGAAGCAGCATTTTGAATAGTTTTCCCATTATCTAGCCATAAATAGACAGACCAAACAGAATCAGAATATTTTTAGCTAAAAAAAGTATGAGAGAAGAATACCATGATAGTATTCCAGGGGTGGAATAGCAGTATAATGGTATAATTAATATAATAGCAGTATAATGGGGACAGGGAGGGGTTGGGTTCAGTACTATATTTTGATATATTCTACTTTATTATTATAATTTTTCTTTTTTAATCAGAATTATCTCTGATAATAGGAGAGTGTTGGCTGGTGCTGTTTAATGCACAACTGCATGTTCAGCATCATTTTAATGCTGGTTTCATGTGGGTTCTTGCTGTTTACACTTGGTTCACCACATCCTAAATTCATCTTGTCTGCCCCATTTGTGATTTGAATGGTTAAAGGTGTCATCCTCTAATTACACTCTAATTACTGTGTGAAAAGGGAGCACATACAAGATTATAGAAGGAATAATGAAGTTAGCCAAACCATAAACCTGCAGAGGATATGAACCCCTCTGTTGCCTCCATGCTTTGACTGCATTCTATCCTGACTTCAGCTTTTCTGGTTCATTTGTTTGGGATTTTTACCTTGCTAGAGGTTTACAGTCCTCAATCCCCAATCAAGTTCATCAGCAAAATCCAGGTTAACAATCCATCTTGCCCAGAAATGCCAAAATACTTTTTTAATTAACTAGTAGTTAAAAGAGGCTGAGTCAATAGAACTACAAAATTGTGATTTTCTTCTGGAAATAACACAGAGATGGGTGGATTTCAGTGGGCTTTAGTTTTGGCTGATTCCAAGCAGATTAAATTCATTCTTCTTCACTAAACCAAATTAAAAAGCCCTGCCAATGCTGTTTGAATCATTCCTGCATATCTTAATATGGACTTGTATTTCAGAATTAAAGACTATAAAATGAGCACAAAAATAAAATTGTAAGTCCCAAGGTGGTTTTTTTTTAATGCATTGGATAATATATGCTGTTTGGATGTGGTACTTTGAAAATATTTCTTAATTATAGTCTCAGAGTTTGTTGCTAAGTAATTCTAGTACCTATATTGATGTATTCAAACAGAAACTAAAGAAACTGAGGAATGCACTAACACTGAAGAATAATTATGATTGCTGTTCAAATAAGAAAAAAAATGAGCCTGTGAATGTCCTAGTCCTAAAACTCCTTTGCTTTTAGTTTGAATCTAAGTATAAAATATAACCATTATGACACAAATGAATTAATTAATAAGAATTCTCTTTGTCTCACTCTACTTAGCAGGTCCATTAACTGTTGGTTTGGGGTTTTTTAAATCAGATTGTTCTTCTAAGGCTAAACCATGTCAGGTGCCTGGGAGCATTTCTGTTTTCAGTGGGAACCTTGTTAACATGACACAAGCTCTTTAAAATGCAGATGTGCACTCAGCAAATTTGATAAACCCTGAGATGAATTTAGATGCAGAAAGACAGTGAAGCTGCCTAATCCTTCCTACAGACAATAATGTTTAAATAAATATATTTCATTCAATGAAACACCTGGGCAAGCTTATTTGATACAGTCTTTGCATTTAATTATCTCTGCTGAAGGGACACTTGCCATTTTTCAAAATATAATTATTTTCTTTAGCATTAATTATTTTAAGATCCTGAAAGGAACCCTGGAAAGGAACTTTTAAAAAGGGCTCTTAATTAACCTGAACCACAAGAAGTCAGCCTTTTGGAATATAGAAACTGGGACTTAAAGAATACTTTAAAAATCAGACTCTGTATGTGAATAATGAAGAATAGGTGTTAAAACCTGAAAAGAATTCTGTATTTTTGCTAGGCATTAATATCAGAAAGGCATCTTTATATGTTGAACTGTCTGATGGAGAGAAGACAAAAGTACAGTGGGTGTGGTGTGTCCATTTACTGGACAGGCTTCTGCATTGGCTTCCTTTTATCATTTTCACTGTCCTTGTTTAAATACTTGCCTGAGTAAGGATTGATGCTTTTAGAGGCTTGAGAGCTTTCTGAGCCTCAGCAATGTTAAGCTGCTCTTTCTAGGTGTGATTAGTGAGAGTAGTACTAAGGAAAGATCAGTGTGTAGAAATTAGGTGTTTGTTTAGAATATGTTGTGCTTGTGAAAAGACTGGAATTTACTTCCTAGATGTTACCTTTCTTAAAAGGATGAAGAGGCAAGTAACTATGGAAATGTGCTTTACTACAGAAATGAAGGACCTGCACTATTGGTACACAGAATAGTGTCAAATTATTTTGCAATGAAGTGTACAACTGTTAACACTTAAACCCAAATTCTTAACACAGTTTTATTTCCATGGTCCTGGACATTTCTTTAGTTACACCAGTTGAGTATCTGGCCTGGAAGAAAATCTGTTTGGCCATTTTGATTTGTATCATCCTGAAACTTTCATTCTGTCAGGATTCTTTTATATCAATTTATAAATCCTGCTGACTTACCCATTCTTTCCTTCTAGCAATTTGTCCTCAAGGTTGTCAGAATAATGGAGCTTGTGTGGCTCCTGGGATTTGTAGCTGTCCAGCTGGATGGCTCTGTGGAGCATGTCACTTAGGTAAATGCCTGCTGACATTTTTAGTTTATCCTTTNTGTCTCTAATTATTTGATTTACCAATATAGTGTTAAAATCTTCAGTGCCTGAAAAAAAACTGCTAGAAAATTATCTTAGAATAGTAAATGAGAGCTGCTACTGCTCCAGGGACCTTAGATGTATGCATAAAGAATAGATGGCTTTACAATTTGGTCAGAATTAGAAAGGTCAGATCCTTTCCACTTCAAATAAATCCAGATTCAGATTTTGGTTGTCACCAAATTCATTACTTGCTATATATCTTGTCAGTATTTCTGAACTAGTTTCCCTGAGACCCCAGTATGAAGAATCCAAGTAATAAATCCAGTATAAAGAATCCAGATCAGCTAGTGTTAGTTCTTCTGCAATATATATATTAAAAAGAACCCCAAAAAAACAAAATNTGAACCACAAGAAGTCAGCCTTTTGGAATATAGAAACTGGGACTTAAAGAATACTTTAAAAATCAGACTCTGTATGTGAATAATGAAGAATAGGTGTTAAAACCTGAAAAGAATTCTGTATTTTTGCTAGGCATTAATATCAGAAAGGCATCTTTATATGTTGAACTGTCTGATGGAGAGAAGACAAAAGTACAGTGGGTGTGGTGTGTCCATTTACTGGACAGGCTTCTGCATTGGCTTCCTTTTATCATTTTCACTGTCCTTGTTTAAATACTTGCCTGAGTAAGGATTGATGCTTTTAGAGGCTTGAGAGCTTTCTGAGCCTCAGCAATGTTAAGCTGCTCTTTCTAGGTGTGATTAGTGAGAGTAGTACTAAGGAAAGATCAGTGTGTAGAAATTAGGTGTTTGTTTAGAATATGTTGTGCTTGTGAAAAGACTGGAATTTACTTCCTAGATGTTACCTTTCTTAAAAGGATGAAGAGGCAAGTAACTATGGAAATGTGCTTTACTACAGAAATGAAGGACCTGCACTATTGGTACACAGAATAGTGTCAAATTATTTTGCAATGAAGTGTACAACTGTTAACACTTAAACCCAAATTCTTAACACAGTTTTATTTCCATGGTCCTGGACATTTCTTTAGTTACACCAGTTGAGTATCTGGCCTGGAAGAAAATCTGTTTGGCCATTTTGATTTGTATCATCCTGAAACTTTCATTCTGTCAGGATTCTTTTATATCAATTTATAAATCCTGCTGACTTACCCATTCTTTCCTTCTAGCAATTTGTCCTCAAGGTTGTCAGAATAATGGAGCTTGTGTGGCTCCTGGGATTTGTAGCTGTCCAGCTGGATGGCTCTGTGGAGCATGTCACTTAGGTAAATGCCTGCTGACATTTTTAGTTTATCCTTTTCTCTACTTGTTTGATTTACCAATATAGTGTTAAAATCTTCAGTGCCTGAAAAAAAACTGCTAGAAAATTATCTTAGAATAGTAAATGAGAGCTGCTACTGCTCCAGGGACCTTAGATGTATGCATAAAGAATAGATGGCTTTACAATTTGGTCAGAATTAGAAAGGTCAGATCCTTTCCACTTCAAATAAATCCAGATTCAGATTTTGGTTGTCACCAAATTCATTACTTGCTATATATCTTGTCAGTATTTCTGAACTAGTTTCCCTGAGACCCCAGTATGAAGAATCCAAGTAATAAATCCAGTATAAAGAATCCAGATCAGCTAGTGTTAGTTCTTCTGCAATATATATATTAAAAAGAACCCCAAAAAAACAAAATAATACTTTAATATTCCAATCTGCCCAGCAAAATGCTTATCCTTTGTATTTTCCAGTGTATTGAGATAGAGAGTGATATTAGTAGGCAAGTGTGGGATATGTGGAGAATATATAAAATACTTTGCTCCATTCCCTGCACCAGCAGTACTGGTAGAAGTGTTCAGGTTCTTAATGTCAAAATAATCATTGTTCCCAGTCTGCACCCAGTTTGACTTCTGTTGGTGTAGGTGCTCAGAAGGAAACTGCAGCCCCTGGATTGTTAACTGCTGCTTAGTTCACCTCTGCCCTTCTTGGGCAGGGCACAGAAGGGCAGGATGTGAGCAGCAGATAGTGTGTGACAGCTGCTCCCTCATGGATGTGGATCCAGGAACTGGCTGGAAGAAGTTTCAGCAGGTTTTATTGTTCCCTCACTTTCATGGAGGCATTCATCTCAAAAATAGCCCTAGGGAACATCAGAAATGATGGTGTTTTAAAAGGAGAGTGGAGCATGAATAAGACCAGAAGTCCTGTGGCTGTATTCCAGTGCTGGCCACGATGCCATAAATTGAGAGGCTTTGGGTTTCACTTTTTCCATTATACTTTTATTTATGCTGTCCCCAGGGAACAATTCTGCTAGCACTGTGAGACAAAGGAGAAAAATGATCCTCTGCTGAAGGTCTGCTCTGTATCTGGTCTCATTTCAGCTCTGTGTAAACTCCCTTGTCAAGAGAGGAAAATGCAGTGCATAGCTCCAAACACGTGCAGGTGTTGGCCAACATACTCTGGCCTACAGTGTATGAAGAAAAGGAAGGAATGAAGCAACTTCAGTAAAGACAAGCTGCATATTCTTCATATTTTTGCTGCAATACCCTGGGTCTTTCAGAAATGCTGGTAAGAAATGAGGTTTTCATGCATGGAACAAAATTATTTAATCAACAGTTCTAGAGTAGATGTTCTGCTGATCTCTGATGATCACATTCTTTGTCTGGGTGACAGTTCACTACAATAACCAGACCATAACTGAGAAACTCAGGAGTGAAGTTGAACTCCTTAAATAACATATTGGTTGCAAAGAAGTGAATGGCCTCAGATTCAAGATTTCAGAGTAAAAGAGCAGAAGTATGTAAATGAAAAGAGACAGAATAATCTCAGTATTGTTCCTGAAAAGACTGACTTCTGCTAATAAAGCCAGAAGTGACAATAATGGTGATTAGAAGCCAAGAGATATTAGCATTGTTAAAGAGACCAGGAGCAGTCAGTGAGAGACCTGGATTTGGTGTTTCAGAGTAGGCCAGAAGAAATTCAGTAGTCCCCTGTTTAGAAATAATTGAAGTAAGCAAGCAGGAATTTGATGGCACACAAAATGCAATGTCATATTTTAGAAATACTGCTTGAATGTGGCACCATCTACTGGCTGCAGGGTTTTCCAGGTTTGTTTTTAAGAAATTTCATTTAAACATCTGCAATATTTCGAGTTTAAAAGTGAATTTTCCAGTAGTTATTTTAAAGAAGAACAGTCTCAGACTGTATTATTATGACAGTCCAGATCCCCAAATTATTAATGCCATTAATATTATTATTCCACATATATTTAGCAAAGAGCTCTCAGTATTCCATGTCTTTTCTTTGTTTCCCACTCACTGGAGGACTGAACATGGTGCAGCTTGTAAAAAAACCCTCCTCAGACATTTTTCCAATGAGTTGATGCACCTAGATGGCATGATGTGCAGCAAACCCTTCTTGCTAGTTTAAGATTCAGCATGACAAAAAGCACTGTCAGATTTCTCTGAGAGATTCTGGGACAAAATGTCCTCAGATTAGTGAATGTTGTCTCAAAATAAGGGTGTAAAAGTCTTACAGAAATCACTCTGCAGCTGGGGACTCAGCTGCAATTGATACACTTCTCTTCAACCATGATGCCTTTGTACCTTGGAGAGAAAAAGAAATAAAGGAATGAATGTTAAAGAGACTTTAATGATGCAGCTTGTTTTTATGGTAAAGTTTAAGGAACAATTTTCATTAATCTCTGCTTTCCTGATATGCAGAAATACAACATTAAACTAAACTTGTGCATATAATTTGTTTATTTCTTTATAAAACGTGCCATTTTGTTCATCTTATGATGCAGCACTGCCTACCAGCAATATAGTTTCTAGATTGAAATATACTAATGCTTTGCAGACTATGTTTATGTAAACATTTAAGTCAAAATTATTTCCTTTTCTTCTTTTTTAGGTCATATTTTTGAAATCCATCTTGCAAACATTATAGTTTTTTATAGGATGAGTAATTTTGTATTTTCAGAATGAGTTATGAGCATTTATTGTTTCACTTTCTTAAACATATTTGCCCAATCTCTAGCAAGTTACCTTCTATCAGACCACAAATGATATTGGCATTGTATATTAGGCTTAATAAAGTAGAAAAAAGATCTGAACTTCCAGTAATTTCAAATTGAGAGAGTCTGAAGCTGGATTAAAGATAAACCATTGCTGTGTCCCCTGGTTTTTACACATTTCTCACTAAAATGCCTGCACATCTAATTCTAGTCACTAGAAAGCCATTAAAATTATATAAATGAAAGATAGAATATGGAGAAGCACTAAAAAGAAAGGAAAAATGAGAAGGGTAGAATATCCTGGTTTGGCTGCAGCAGGTGCCAGTAGAATTGAAGTGTTTTTAGAGGAAAACACAGTAGAGGTGTAAAGATGAATGTAAAGAAACAGCACCAGCATGCAGTGCTAAAATCACCTCCCAACTCCACCAAATCCTGGCACCAGAAAAGTGTCTAAGTATGTTGAAATTAAAAAGAGAAAAATCACAGATGATGCACTCTTCTTGCATCATCTGTGGTTTTTCTTTTTTAGAGTAGAATGTTTTCTTCAGATGGCTCAAAAAAAGTGAGTTGAAATGAAATGTTGAATTAAATTACTTCAGTCAGTGACTGTCAGCACTCTAACAGAGAAGTAAAACAGAAGCTCAGGAGACAAAACAAGAGAAAAGGGCATTGCTCACTATATAATGCAAAGAAGTAAAGGTATTCTGAAAGTTGGGATAACAAATATTTGTATAAAACAGATGAAGTGAGTGACAGGTTGAATAAAATCAGGGCTTGACACAAGCTAAGAAAGACAGCAGTGGGATACTCCTCCAAAAAATGGAATCAGATACTGGCAAAGAGAATAGTGGTTGTTATGAAGAGGACACATTATCAACTCCTGCTGCAGCCACTTAGGGAATGACAAGATAATCATCTTAATTTAGAACAAAGGAAATTTACTTCAGGTGTTGATAACAATGCTGTTTTAGAGCCTACAAACTACTGAAATAGCTCTTAGGAATTGGATGAATTTTCCCTCACTGGAGACTGAAAGAAGAAATTAAGACCAACACTTTTAGTGTATTTATGTGTTCCTTCACTGGGCAAGGGCAGACTAGATGATGCTTCCCAAATTGCTGTATCTGTGGCAGTGTTTTGACTCTATACCTACCTGAATTTTTTTCCCACAGAGAACTCCAGTATACCCAGGATGACAAGAGCATAAGTTAGGCAATACACACTTGCCTCCAAACAGACACTTGGGGTTGCACACAGCTAAAACAAGAGAGGCATAGATGTGGCTTTATTCATGGAAACAGCTTCTTGAAGGAAAAGCAACTTCTATCTAAATATAATTATTCTGCCTGCTTGTGTGAACTGAGAACTTGGTAGGTATTTTCCAGGGAAACACCCCTCAGTGTAAGGATGGTTTTCTGCCTATGCCATCCCCCTTAGGCAAAGATGCAGAGTTAATAGGGGAACATATCCAGAGCATGAATGAAACTGAAATAGGGATGTGACTAAGGTGGTGTTTAATGTATCCTACTGCTTTAAGGTATTACAATGGCCTCTCAGGGCTGGCTAACACTTGCTCTGCAGTGTTGCATATGGCCACCATCCCAGACTATCTTCATTTCCTGCAAGGTTTCAGAATAGGCAGAGGAATCTTATCCTGCCTTTGACACAGATTTGGGTTAAAATACAAGCACTTCTAGGCACTATGTACTGCTGAAGCATTCTTAACTGTGCTGAAGAGGTTTCAGGTCACATCATCCTTACGTGTTTGGCACTGGACTCCTTCCCACTGTGGAGGACAATGACACATACTGGGTCCAATACACTCCCCACCATTCTTACACTCCAGAAGACAGATTGCTGCATAAACATCATCACAAAGTTTGGTTATAACACAAGTGATTACCTTTACTTATTATTTACATTTCAAGATGCTCGTGAGAGGTTGAGTGCTTTCCATAAACAAGTCACATCATCTTAACTGAAAATCCATCTAAGATCAACAAGGTATTATTAAAGAAGGGAGGTAGCTAGAACCAGAAAGAGCATTGAGACAGTCTGAAGCATCACAGATTGCTACAAAAGCCTGAAATACTGAATTAACTAATGTTATTAGTCCTCCATCCTAAATTTTGCTGCCAAGTTATAGACCATTATTTTTTCAATTTGTATATTCAGTTTTTTGGCACTCAATATTGCTTGTTTGGACAGAGTTGTCCTTCAGTCATATATTATTTTTAAGGTCTGGTTCTCCTGTTAACTACAAGATACTTACGAGTGTTACATATTTTTCCTTTCCATCCTGAAGGACAAGAGCAAACATTTGGTCCTACACACCTTCCTCCATTCATGCACCTTGGCTCACAGACACCTTAAAATCAAAAACAACTGCTGTTTAATTTAACTGATTACAGAATAATTTATTGGTCTGTTTTGGATCCTTGAAGGATTTTAACACTGGCTTACTTTTCTCACATCTTCTGCCTGTGTACCCAACAGGACAAATGCAGATGTTATTTCTCATGCAGTGACCACCATTCTTACAAGGAGGGCTGCAGACAGCTAGAAGATACAAACAGGAGGAAAAGACTGTAGTTTGTATTTTATATACTTCTAGGAAACAAGAGTGAAACATTAAAATTCTGGTAGATTATACAGACATTCAACACTATCAGGAGTATCTCATAAAAATCAGATGAATGTGGGTGGTGCCTACATCAATAGTGAAGACAAAATCAGATAAAAAGGTGCCAAGGTTGGCAACTGTATGTGTACAGGAGTAACCAGATGCACTGTATACAACAGAACTGGTTGAACACTGCTCAAAAGTTGAGTGGAAGGCAAACTTGAGTGTCCCTCCTTGGTCATTCATCATATAGCCATAAAAATCTAACAATCTAATCTGTTTTGCACCATTTCTCAGGTACATGACTTGATTGTGAATTTTGTGTCAAGGTAACAATATTTTCTGACAGTTTTCCTTATAATGGAAGTTGAGGGGGAAAAAAAATTACCATTCTGACAGCGGGCACCAAAAAATCCACGTGGACAGAGGCAAACATCTGGCTTGGTACAGGAACCACCATTGAGACACACAGGGTCACACACTGCTGCAGGAACAGGGTCAAGAGAAGTGGGGAGCATAACATCAAATGAAGTGGATGCATTTTATAATATGCAATATTTAAGTGTTTCTGTTGCAAGGACAGGAGTTAAGCACCTGAGATAACTGCAGGTAGCACCACCCATAAAATCCTTACCCCAAATTTTAGGCTCAGCATTAGACCTTCTAGAGGTGCTGAACTGACACAGCAGCAGAACTGGCAGGCAGAGGGAGCACAGGGCTCTGCAGCACCAAGCAGCCTCCCATCACTGCTCCCCCAGCCATGCCCTTCCACATTTCAGACCATGGGAGGTCCTGGGGTCACTCTCCAGGGACCCTGGGAGTTGCAGGAGTGTTACCTGTACTGCATGTAGGTCCATGCCATCCAGGTTTACACTGGCAGATGTCTGGAGTAAGACATTCACCACCATTTTCACAGTGTCTGTTGCAAACCACTACCAGCCAAGAAATTGGGCAAAAACATAGGAGAAGAGCAGGGAGGAGATGGGGGGCAGGGGGTGGAGAAAGAAAGAAGTGTGTTACAAATTCTGCTTGATTAATTTTCCCTTTTTTTTTCCAGACATTAACACTGGAAATAACATACAATTCCACTAGTTGAAGAGGAATTGCTGAATGGATTAAAGCACTCTCAAAGCCATAAAAAGCTATCATCAGACTAAAAAGGTAAATAAAATGTCTTTCCATGTAATTATCCATAGAATCATAGAATGTTTAGCTTTAGATTGGATGTCAGGAAGAAGTTCTTTACTATGAGGGTAGTGAAACACTGGAACAGGTTGCCCAGGGAGGTGATGGAGGCCCCATCCCTGGAGATATTCAAGGTCAGGCTTGATTTGGCTCTGAGCAACCTGCTCTAGTTGAGGGTGTCCTGCTCACTGCAGGGGAGTTGGACTAGGTGACCTTTAAGGTGCCTTCCAACCCAAAGCATTCTATGATTCTGCTATTCTAACTATTCAAAAAGCCCAAGTATGGGAGCCTTCAAAGAGGCATTTTATAGTTTGCCAGCATTAGACACAGTGCATAAACAGTTTAAGCCATAATTTGGTTTTTCTTGCTCTTGAAGAACAGGAGGAATCTTCTGTATTCTTCCCTTATGCTTTTTTGCTTACTTGTATCACATCTTGGTCCCACAAAACCATATGGGCAGGTGCAGAGGTTTCTGTCCAAGCATGTTCCTCCATTTTGACAGGGTGGTTTGCAATATGCTGCAGATAAAGAATTATGTTGTTCAAGAAGTCACTTCTAAAAAGATGCATGGATTGGCTATGCTTTAGAAAAAGGGAAATGTTAATTGAAAGTGAACAAAGAACTAGAAATTAAATGAGATGTATGGAATGCATTTGGACAAGAATAAGTAAGTAACAAGAACAACTTAATCCCAACAGTGTCCCAGCAGTGGTAGACACCCTGAAGAAATCTGAAGCAACTTCCAGATAGGGCTTCCCACAATTTGGGTGTGTTTAGCTTAGAGGAATCTACATTCACTGGTGGACTCATCTACCTACTGTGAAAGATAGATTTTGGAATAGTCAATATAAAGCAATTTTTACAGTGCATATAAAAAAATAGTAATAGGGTATATACCATCATGTTGCTCAAAGAGTTACTTTAAATAAAATGAATGAATTTATTTGCTGTCAGAATGAGCAGTCATGGAAGTTATTTGCAGCATCCTTTGGGTAATTATGGATTCAAAAGCAAAAAATATTCTATTTACCTTCTTCACAAGTAGAGCCACTGTATCCCAGCAGACATTCACAGACATTGGGTTTAATGCACCTCCCATGGTTTTTGCAAACAGGTCTGCATATAGCTGTGCAAAAAAAATCAATAGTGATCTTCAAACCCTTAATTTGTGGGTATGAGTTACCACAGGCTAAATCAAAATGCCACACTCACCAGTCTGACAGTGATAACCAGCATAACCAGGCTTGCATTTGCAAATGTTGGGTGCCACACACTCCATATTTTTGCCACACATTTGCCTACATCTTGCTGAAAGGCAATGAAGAAAACAAAGTAGTAAGAAAAATGGAAGTGTATCTCAGCACAACTTTGTCTTACATAACAAACAGTTCATGTAGAATCCATTAAGGCTCTGCCTGTATGTGGGAGCCTGAGAGAAATCAAAGTGCACCCACAGAACTAAAAGCCTGGAGGGTATCCCAATATTAATAATGAAAATGAGAAAATTCAATACTTGATGCATTTCACCAGTCACACAGTAATAATTGCAAGTTATTATGAGGACATGAGATTCTTTTCTGCAAAGCATTTAATGCAGCTATTTGCAATACCTCTGCAAGTGAAGCCATCTCCATAATAACCATAAGGACAATGAGCACACTTGACCCTTCCATCCTGACTTGGCTCACCAGAAAAACAGGGTAAATCAGTACATTTACTGGTTTAGGAATCACTATTTCACTGAATTCTTCAGAAAGCACTTTTGGTGCAACAGTGACTTCAAGAAGGACAAAACTTCCTGTTAAGGTTAAACTTCACTGAATTTTATTAGAGTGCCATCTCCCACTGCTGAAAAGCATACCATTTTGCAGCAGATGAAGAATTATCCAGCACTGGCAGTGGAGTCAGAGTTTTCCTCCTCCCCCACTAAGAATTCAGAGATAAAAGGCAAAGACACATGAGAATTTCCCACAGAGAAAGCCCCAGCAGACACAGAGCTGGAAATGCCAGCAGCAGCATTTATGGAGTTTTGGAATTAAGACACTCATTTGCCATATCCTTCACTTTTCCTTTGAGTTAAAGTAAGAAAATGGCATTCAACATAATGCCAGAAACTTTTGTTTCTCTCATATAACAGATGTCCCTATCCCCATGTTACCTATTTTATGTCAGTGGTTAGTCACAAAAACAAAAGGTGGTGGTAAGAATGTCATGCATCACACTGTCAATAACACTACTTGTCTGATCTAAGGCATTTGTTGTTACTGACATTTCAGTCTCATTTTTATATTACAGCATAACCCCAGTAATGAATTAAATTGAGTCAAACTGAAAAATTTAAGTGAATAACATGAAACTGACTAGAACCTTTAGTTGCCAGCTATATTCTTATCAGCATGTGAATCACAAATTCCATTTTCTTCATGAAAAAAATCACCTTTATTCACTCCAATTTCTCCTCTGGAATCCTTTCTTTCAACATAGGTGTCTTCAAAGCTTTCTAAAAACAAAAAAAATGTAAAGAAAAATAAAAAATGTGAAAAAGAAAATGTAAAAAAATAACATTAGTGGTTATTTTTGTTTCAATTGCAAATAAAATACAGAGTCAAAGTTTTAGTATATAAAAATAATTCAAAATTCAGAAAGCAAATAAAAGTAAAAATAATTTATTAAAGGTTTTCAATAGAGTATTTCAAATAGACAATTTATTCAGTAATTGCATTGTAAATAAATGTTTGGACACCACATTTAGCCAGTGCCTTGATGTGGGTAAATGATTCTATGTTAAGCAATATAATAAAAACATATTTTGTCTACAATGCCTCATATTATGAAAATTATGCAGAAAAAGAAAATACACTTAATTGTATTCTACTCTGATATAAAACAATTGGAGTATTTTATAGCTATTTTTTCTAGTCACTTGACAAAGTGTGACCCAGGTGCAGTCTGATGTCATCAACTGAGATTCTGTCCTAGAAATCAACAGTGAGACATAGTTGTGTTGTGCTGACTACTAAAAAGAGTTCTAATTTACTGTTGGAAACATGAAACACAACCAATATATTTTATTTGAACGACAGTTCAAATAAAAAAACCAAATAATTTTACCATAACATGACTTCCCATCTCCTTGCAGACTAGTTGGGCATGGGCCACAATAGTAAGAACCAAAAGTATTGAAGCACAGTACTCCAGGGAAACAAGGACTGGATAGGCATTCATCAACATCATCTTGGCAGTCTTTACCTGCATTGAAATAGATATAAATATTTTATAATAATGTGTCAGTAGAATTTTACAGTGTTTTTTGAAAGATAAATGTAGAATGTATGCAGGTATTGAAATATAAAAAGGAGTAATCCCACATTACAGTGCCATTACACTGCCTCCAAACTCATCACTCTGTGATTTGCCATGTTCCTGAATTTCCTCTGTGGAGGAAACAATGGAAATTTGCTCTCATAATATAAACAAACATAATGCAAGAAAAATCTTATAGTGTATCCTATAACTTTATCACAAGATCATAAAATTTCTTCATAATCTAACAGTATCCTATTTACAATCAAAAATAAAAACAAAAATAGAGACATACAATTAGAAACTCCTGTTTTTCACTAAATTTGATAAATATGTGTAAATAAATTAACAATTTACCTTGAAGTTCAGGTGGACATTCACAGTAATAGCTGTTTATTCCATCCACACATCTGCCAATACCACACTGGTTAAGTTTACAGTCATCAGTATTTATTTGACAGAGATCACCTTCAAATCCAGCCACACACACACAAAGATATCTTCCACTTCCAGGTGGGAAATTAATGTTTGTCACACATGAGCCACTATTTAGGCAATCACATGATTTTACATTGACCTACAAGACATGCCCAATAAAAGTTTTCTTTTTTTAATGAACTAGCAATGAGTTTTGTAATTAGATATCTTAAACTTCTTACTAGTAATTTCACTGTAATATTCATTACCTCTATTTCTACTTTGGTCTTTGCATTGCAGTCATCTGTCAAGGAAAATGTTAATTTATGGACATTCATTGATACAGCTTTCCATAAAAGGAGACCTGATGGGGAAAGACTGGCACCTTCTGGACCAGAGTCCAATGTGAAATGAATAGCAGAGCCCTCTGGATCTGAAGCCATAAACTGATAGACAAAATCTTCTCCATAAAAAGTCTGTAGCATACCCTGAAAAGCTTCAAGCACTGGAGGCTGGTTGTCTGTAACAAAAGAGATATTTTATTGTTTTAAGCAAAAGATACTTATACTTTACTTATTTTTTGCAAGATACTTATAAAAATTAAGAGAAGCATATCTTTCTATTAAGGAATCACATGTAATTATGACTTTTAAATTCTAATGTAATCTGAATGGCACGGGAAAAATACTAGATATTTTCATTAGACTTGTAACAGGATAACCAAGAAATTACTTATGCTACGTAAGAGCTTGTAAAGATGCAGTACATCTCTATAAATAATATATATAAATATGTTAAAGGTGAGTGTAGGGAGGATAGAGGCAGACTCTGCTCAGTGTCATCCAGTGACAGGACAAGAGGCAGTGGGAGTCAGTTGGAGCACAAGAGGTTGAGGGGAAACACAAGGAAAAACTTGTACCCAGGAGGGTGGCAGAGCCTGGCAGGGGCTGCCCAGGGAGGTTGTGGAGTCTCCTGCTCTGGAGACACTCAAGACCTGCCTGGATCTGTTCCTGGGTGACTTGGTCTAGGTGCCCCTGCTCTGGCAGGGGGGTTGGACTGGATGATCTTCTAGCTCCCTTCCAACCCCTAATATCTGTGAGTCTGTAATATTCAAACACCATTTCCTCCAGGCTCAGGATCAGTGCATCCCAAAGAGCAGGAAATCTAGTAAGAGGGTTAGCAGACCTGCATGGTTGAGCAGGGAGCTACTGGTAAAACTTAAGCAGAAGAAGGAAATTTACTAGTTACTAGTAATGGCTATTGGGGGGCAGGGCAAGAAAAAACAAAACAAACAAATACCCTAATTTTTACCTGTATGGTCTGGACAAAATATAATTTTCAGAAATTAGAAAAGATGTCAGATGAAAACCAAGATGAAATTATAAGCTAAAATAGTGGACACTAACTTTAAATGAAAACAATCTACTAGTTAAACTTAAAACTTCCCTATTGCCATGTATTTAAACAGTTATTAGATGTTCAACTTCTTGCTATTAAAAAAGAAAATATTTACAACTTACTTTCAAAAACTGACCAAGTCAACTTTGAAAACTCAGGTCTGCAGAGTAAGCAAGGGCTTGTTGGATTTCTGTCATCTTCACCATAACAGAGTCCATCTATGTTGCATGTTTTCTCCTTTCAGAGAAAAGACAATGCACTTCATTAGTTTCAGGTTATCAAACAGTAAAGCTGGATGAATTTGTAAAGTGTCAAATAAACTCTAATCTCTGTTGCACTTCATCTAAACATCTAAGGTTGGTTTTTAATATATTAACCAACAGCATGTTTGGTTTTATTTGGCAACTATGTGAAGTGCTTTTGGTTTGATATCTAGAATTCAAAATTGCCTCATCTTAGTATCTCTTTCTGCCCTTAACATTTCTGTGCATGAAGAATTCCTGTTGGAACCAAGAACAAGGTATGTTCTGATGGCTTTTTCTGTATTTTCTTTTTCTGCCAGAAAATATGTGTACTTTCATAATAAACACAGAGAGGAATGAAATACATACCTTTAATGTACATAACCCAGATTCTTGTTCACAGTTCTGACAGGCTCCATCATATAATATCATTGTTTTACTGTTGCTATAAATGAATCCATCATTAGAAATCTGCAAGATGTACAGTAAAAATAGATTAAGCTCTACAGGTATCAGTGTATGAGCAGCATGGGCTGCTAGCATGAGCATCAACACTTTGACAGACACATTTTCAACCCCCAGAACAGTCATCAGAAATCTAATCAGTCCTGCTAATAAGTCTAGGCATTTGGTAATTGCCAACCACGTGTAGACATCTACTTTAGGGTAAATAAAGAGAAATATAAGTATGTGAGATTTCTCTTTATTTACCCTAAGGTAGGGGTTCACACATGTAGACTGGGCTCATTTAAATTTTCCCATCATGTGCCCTAATGTCTCTTGAAATGCTCTAGGGTAACTACCTGGCCTTAAACTTCTACTTCTGCAGAACACATGTCTCTGTAGATCCTAGGTTGCATCTCCCAGCCTCCTTGCAGAAAACACTCTCAAATGACACTCAACATTTAAGCTTAAGTGATGAAACTGAGACCCCAAGTTAAGCAAGATGAGTTCCACTTTTAGTACCATTTTATAAAGGATAATAACTATGTAATATATTTTTATCTTAAAAGGAAATCTGTGAATATTTGAAATTGCTGTGAGTACCTTTATTTGCCACATGGCAAGGGGTTTATCATCAACCAAATCCATGAACTCAGACTGCTGGCCATCACTTGGTAACTGGCAGTTGACAGTCCTGGCATTTTGGAAGGCAGCTGGCATAGTTAGAGCTTCTCCAGGAATCCACTGTCTATCACTATACTAAATGTTAAGAAACATAATGTGGTTTTTTCACTGAAAAATATGATCAAATTATTTTTTATAAGAACAAAACCATGTATTGCAGTGTTGAACAAGTCTAATGTCTTTGAATTAGAATGCAGATTTATTATATTTGTAAAGGGCTATTTCATGCATTAGATTTGAGACAGAAATCTAGTCACGTCTTTAACCTTGCTCTCTTTTCTCTATCAAGTGGTACTTCAATTCCTCTCCATGAGCACTTAGAAAAGCAAAAAACAATGTACTGGTGGTTACTAAACAGCTGCCCTTGCCCTTTTCTGATGGATAGCTGCTGGATGCTATCTCACTGCTGCTGAACATTCCCATTATGGTTTGTATTCCTCTTATCATGGCAACTTAGCAAAGACTCAAGCACCAGCTGCAAAGAGCTGTGTGCCTTTGCTTTTTAGCTTCTACTAAAGCATTAGGTGGTACCTACATCAGTATGACAGACATCTTTCCTTATTCTCTGAGAAGTTTCAAATGCAATTATTATTATTGAGACCTACCTGTAATTTGATAATTTCACATTTCAGATTCAATGACTCCCTGAAGCCATGCCCAAAAGCTCTCACTGATGTGCAGTCATCCTGTCTGATATCACACAGCCCAGCATTCTCCAGCTCTGTAATTTCTGGAGCCTGGTCTTTGAAGTAGAGATTAGACAGTGAATTAACTCATTAATATGCATTAGGTTAAGCAATATATTTGTTTTCCTATCCAGCTAAGAAAACTATGTAAATGACAATCTGGACCCAGCTGAAGAAAGGCATAAACAGAAATATTTTTAATTAAAGTTAATCATAACTTAAAGCTAGGCTTTTGTCTTTTCTTGGAACTTGAACATTATGAAGCAGAAAAATATTCCTCTGATAACACTTGTGAATATGTGTTTTGCTTTCTCATCTACTGTTCTTTATATCACAATTAGAGAGTAAAATCATTTATTATCTTAGTTATTTCAGGAAATAAAGTGACAAAGACACTCAGAAATAGTTTTATGAAGCAAAAACAGTTTGTCTTCAAGAGGAATATTTTTTATTCTATTATTTCTATGTATTATCTTACCTCTGTATCTGTTTTTAAATAGGTCACTAAAACAAAAACACCATCACAAAACAAATTATTCTGTTCTGAAAGGCTTTTTAGTACTTTTCATATTTTTCCAGTGTACCTGCTTAACTGAATTTTTAGTGAATGTCATATTTACTGGAAAAAAAACAACCTTTCCCAGCCCTATTTGCTGTACCCCTTTTATCTTTCACAATCAATTCTGCTCCCACTACATCTAACAGTTAACTTACTGAGATGTAATATCACCAAAGACATCCCCCTTACAGTTATTAACAGGATCATATAGACTATAAAACATGAGGGAATGGATGGATGTGGCAGATCTTCCCTGGAGAAGACAGCATGTGGAAACAGTGCTGATCTCCTGGGGCCATACACTGGATTGCAAACTCACCAAGGGGTAACTTAAAAATCTGACATACCAGCAACCAAGCCCATGTTTTGCCCTTCAGCAACAAGAAAGCTGAATAAAAAAACAATTATGGTTGTATTAAAGTGAAACTTAAGTTGCAGGATAATAAACAGGGCCACTGTAGGGAACCCTTGTCAGTGTATAAAAGCAGAAGAGAAAGGAAGCACAGTAAATGTATTTTGCACAAATACTGAGAACATGATTTAAATCTTTTTTTTCACCCACTTACCAGACAATATGCTGCAGTCATATGAGCTGTAGCCTTGAAAGCATGCACAGCCCCATTCTGTACATTCCCCATTACCACTGCAGTAACTGGGACACCTTAATGCATTAAGGAGGCTCTCAACTGACCCTTCAAATTCCTGTTGGTTGAAACTGATTTCTTCTAAAACTCTTTTCTCACATTCATTCTCTAGGAGAGCTAAAGAATCTTCTGCCCAGCTGAGGTCATCTTTCAGCAGTAAATCTTGAACACACATGTTGACTGCATCCTCTATGTGTTGGCCAAGAAGACCACCACAAGCTCTTCCTACTGTGGAATTAGCTATTGCCTGCTGGCACAGCAACAGAGCACTAGACTCAGTGAGGCCAGAAGGTGTGGGCCAGGAAGGAAGAAACCTTTGGTCTGTGTCAGTGGCATGGTCCTCTGGGAAAAAATAACTATATCCCTCTAAGTCTGCTTGGCTAAGACTTTGGAATAGAAATATTGGATGGTATTCAGAATAATTCTGGCGTTTCCTCCTACTTGTAACAGGCTGACTTTTACTACTGTGATGCTGGGAATTTCTTGTGATGCCTGAGCTTGAAGTTTCTCCTCTTTCTGCCCCAGTATTTCCCCCTGAGGTTGCAGAGACACGTGTGTTTGCTAGTGATGTTTTGTGAAGTTTGGTTTGATTATCCTCCCTTTGCAGAAGTGTAGATGAAACCTCCTCATGTGCAGACAAACGTTTCTTTAAGCCTCTGACAAGATCAACAGGACCAAGATACTCAGCAGTGACATCAACTCCTGGTATCAAAGAATTAAATCTACCATTTGCAGTTTCTTTACAAGACAGAGGAAGTTCTGACTGAGGAATTGTGTCTGGTTTTTTTAGTGATGGATATAATCCAGCATCTTCAAGCATGCAGTCACAGAAGACTCTTCTTCTAGAAGATGGTAAAGAAGCAGGTGTCTTGTCAAACAAACTATCTCCTGGTGAAATTCTAGAGCAGAAAGAAAAAATTTTAACTGTATCTGAATTATTTTCATTGTTTTAGCAAAGGTAACATTAGTAATGTTTAGTAATACTAAACACTACTAAAACGTAATGTTTAATATCACTAAACATTACTAAAAATAATATTTTGTAACATTACTTTTGCTTTTTGTGGCTTCTACAGCATAGATTGCAGAATCTGTAGCATACAGCTGTGTTTAAAGACCAGGTGAATCACAAAACCATGAGATTTACTTATAAGAATTGAGGGGAGTGGATATTTTCTGTCTACCTTGACACTCTGTTCAAAACCTACACAAGCTAATCTGACATCATACTACTTAAACACAAATTTGGCCACTTTAGTTTCAATTTTCTCTGAAATTAATTATGGAATGCAATGATGGCATTCTAACATTAACTTAAAAAGGTAGGCAGATAATTTTCTAATTACTCTGACAAGTTTTGAGCATGTGAAAGAAAGAGTGAATGAAAAAAAATTATGATATTTGATTGAAACGAAGTATTTTCTTACCTCCATTCCTTAATAAAAGTAAAAGGTGCATTGGCATGGTCTGGAATTTTCACCCCACTTGCAGTGTGATAATCATTCTCTGCACTTCCATCAAAGGTGCCACAGAGTCCCCTCGTGTGTCTGTAATCTGAACTGGGTGCCCGAAGTGTTAGGCTCATTCCCCATTCACTCACATCAGCACGAACAAAAGCTCCAGAAGAAAACCAAATCTTAAAAAAAGATTAATGACAAGCATGATTTTGATTTTACCTGATAAATCCAGGTATGTTTGTTGGTGCACAGTGAATCTGAAAACTGCCTCTTTCACACAAGGGTTGTGTGAGGTGATTGAGAACATGGTTTTAGGAAGGTGTGCATGTTGACACATTCTTTTTTGAGGACACAAGCAAAACATTGACCAAAGGACTATGACTTAAATATTATCCTATTGCTTAATTGCAGAAAAAAATCTTTTAGTTCTGAAGTTGGTATGAACTGGTAAAAATAATCACTGAGATAACCATTATACCCACCAGCAATTAGTTACAACTTACTGTTACTTTTCTTCCTAGGTAGGATTCAGTGATTCTGACATGATTTCCTCTTGTGTCTCTGTTTATTACAGATAAGTGTGGCTGTGACTCATGCAGCTGACCACTGCACATGTCCAATGCAATGACATCCCCTCCTTCCTTGGCAACAAAGCCACAGTTGCAGGATGCTGGGTGGTGAAGGCTGCCACAGTCCCACTGGCGAACATGAACTTCAAAATCTCGAGCTGTGCTCTTGTAGAGAACAAATGTTCCTGTTTTAGAATTGTCATAGAGTCTGGAAGCAAAAGAATAGCATGGGGCATCACTTTGGTTATTAAATAACTGTATGACTACAGAGCACTCACTTTATCTTCAAACAGAGTTCTAACATTTGGTATAACTTGATCTTATAGACAGCAGAGGTTGTAGCAACTTGATCCTTCCACAGCATCAGATGCAGACACCCAGAAAGAGAGAAACTGTGCTGCAGGTCAGAAACACCTTGGAATTAAAAGTTTTGACTAATTAATCATTTTATCACTGCTCAAATTTAATATTTCTATCTTTCACAGTCAACAGACTGTACAGCAACCACTCCTTTTTTTGTTTGTTTGTTTCTCCTTTTATACTCACTACATGTTACTTATTTAATTTTGCCCAGTTCACANATCTGTCTGTGTGCGTCAATCACGCTTACTAAAATGTCTCTCCTTATTCCTTTCCTCTTTCTGCCCCAGTATTTCCCCCTGAGGTTGCAGAGACACGTGTGTTTGCTAGTGATGTTTTGTGAAGTTTGGTTTGATTATCCTCCCTTTGCAGAAGTGTAGATGAAACCTCCTCATGTGCAGACAAACGTTTCTTTAAGCCTCTGACAAGATCAACAGGACCAAGATACTCAGCAGTGACATCAACTCCTGGTATCAAAGAATTAAATCTACCATTTGCAGTTTCTTTACAAGACAGAGGAAGTTCTGACTGAGGAATTGTGTCTGGTTTTTTTAGTGATGGATATAATCCAGCATCTTCAAGCATGCAGTCACAGAAGACTCTTCTTCTAGAAGATGGTAAAGAAGCAGGTGTCTTGTCAAACAAACTATCTCCTGGTGAAATTCTAGAGCAGAAAGAAAAAATTTTAACTGTATCTGAATTATTTTCATTGTTTTAGCAAAGGTAACATTAGTAATGTTTAGTAATACTAAACACTACTAAAACGTAATGTTTAATATCACTAAACATTACTAAAAATAATATTTTGTAACATTACTTTTGCTTTTTGTGGCTTCTACAGCATAGATTGCAGAATCTGTAGCATACAGCTGTGTTTAAAGACCAGGTGAATCACAAAACCATGAGATTTACTTATAAGAATTGAGGGGAGTGGATATTTTCTGTCTACCTTGACACTCTGTTCAAAACCTACACAAGCTAATCTGACATCATACTACTTAAACACAAATTTGGCCACTTTAGTTTCAATTTTCTCTGAAATTAATTATGGAATGCAATGATGGCATTCTAACATTAACTTAAAAAGGTAGGCAGATAATTTTCTAATTACTCTGACAAGTTTTGAGCATGTGAAAGAAAGAGTGAATGAAAAAAAATTATGATATTTGATTGAAACGAAGTATTTTCTTACCTCCATTCCTTAATAAAAGTAAAAGGTGCATTGGCATGGTCTGGAATTTTCACCCCACTTGCAGTGTGATAATCATTCTCTGCACTTCCATCAAAGGTGCCACAGAGTCCCCTCGTGTGTCTGTAATCTGAACTGGGTGCCCGAAGTGTTAGGCTCATTCCCCATTCACTCACATCAGCACGAACAAAAGCTCCAGAAGAAAACCAAATCTTAAAAAAAGATTAATGACAAGCATGATTTTGATTTTACCTGATAAATCCAGGTATGTTTGTTGGTGCACAGTGAATCTGAAAACTGCCTCTTTCACACAAGGGTTGTGTGAGGTGATTGAGAACATGGTTTTAGGAAGGTGTGCATGTTGACACATTCTTTTTTGAGGACACAAGCAAAACATTGACCAAAGGACTATGACTTAAATATTATCCTATTGCTTAATTGCAGAAAAAAATCTTTTAGTTCTGAAGTTGGTATGAACTGGTAAAAATAATCACTGAGATAACCATTATACCCACCAGCAATTAGTTACAACTTACTGTTACTTTTCTTCCTAGGTAGGATTCAGTGATTCTGACATGATTTCCTCTTGTGTCTCTGTTTATTACAGATAAGTGTGGCTGTGACTCATGCAGCTGACCACTGCACATGTCCAATGCAATGACATCCCCTCCTTCCTTGGCAACAAAGCCACAGTTGCAGGATGCTGGGTGGTGAAGGCTGCCACAGTCCCACTGGCGAACATGAACTTCAAAATCTCGAGCTGTGCTCTTGTAGAGAACAAATGTTCCTGTTTTAGAATTGTCATAGAGTCTGGAAGCAAAAGAATAGCATGGGGCATCACTTTGGTTATTAAATAACTGTATGACTACAGAGCACTCACTTTATCTTCAAACAGAGTTCTAACATTTGGTATAACTTGATCTTATAGACAGCAGAGGTTGTAGCAACTTGATCCTTCCACAGCATCAGATGCAGACACCCAGAAAGAGAGAAACTGTGCTGCAGGTCAGAAACACCTTGGAATTAAAAGTTTTGACTAATTAATCATTTTATCACTGCTCAAATTTAATATTTCTATCTTTCACAGTCAACAGACTGTACAGCAACCACTCCTTTTTTTGTTTGTTTGTTTCTCCTTTTATACTCACTACATGTTACTTATTTAATTTTGCCCAGTTCACATTTTTTTTTCCCTTTTAAATTTTGTTGAGAGTCTATTAAATCTTCTGTTATGGAAAAATGGGTTAATGGCTGGACTTGATCTTGAAGGTCTCTTCCAGCCAAATCATTCTATGATTCTATGATTCCTTGACATACTCCTCTAAAAAATAGTCCTATTTGCTTCATTCTTTTGCCAAAAATCAAATTTTGCATTTAGAAATGCAAACATGACAAACATCATAATGACTGGCAAGGGTTTACAAACCAAAGCACATTTATTCTTATTGTTCAAGAAGGAATGTAAAATACAAAGTGCAGTTGTGGAAAGCTGTATCTAACTTGTATCACCAACATAGATTTCAAATAAAAAGATAAACTGAAAAAAAAACCCAAATAAACCAAACCAAACCAAAAAACACAAACAAACACAACACCCACAAAAAATCCCACCACACTTAAGAACAGCAATTCAGTGATTACCTTCCATCAAATGTAATAATATGAGGGTCAGTAAATGAGTAGCAGTAGGCAGTAGGTAGATCCTTTACTGTAATCTTCAAAGAAGCAGATAGCAAGGCATGTCAGATTAGGAAATAAACAAACTCAAGCATATTATTTATGATACTATCTAATAAATATATTTTGGATCAATCTGAGTAGTTTTATCAATATTAAAATTTAAAATAATTACAACTCAAATGAAAATGCAGCATGTCAACGAAAATAAAACAATGGAAAATTGCCCACTTAGAAATTCTAAGTGTATGTCAGTAAGCCACAACTGAAATAGAAGCTTCATTAACACTAGCCACATTTCTGGCAAAGTCTACAGAGCTTATGATGGAGATTTTCAACCTTTATGCTTTCTGGAGCATAGCCATTCCACAGGAAATTCTCACTGGATATGGGTTCCACTGCAATTCTGGTCATTCTGTCTCCATCCTGCATAAAGTCTATCATAGCAGTGAAATAAATTGCAGCTTGACTACAGATTCCATTATTGCAAGGTTTCTGGAGCAGATCCACATGACAAGAAGAAAGAGCCAAGTTTAAACCTAATTGTTCTTTACCTGTTTTAATGAAAACACATCATTAGTGAGTTTTTAGCTACATCATTCACATTTTATATACCACTGTTAACACAGATACCAATTTATTTAGAAAAAAAATCATCAATTAATGTCAATACCTATTTTTCTTGGGTCTTGTAACACAAAAGTCCCTCTCTAGATCTTCATACACACACCCCAGAAAATGCTTTTGGATGTTCCAGTTTGATAGACAAATTGAAACCATGATAGGCTTATAATGTGACATAAAAAAGGTTGTCTACATAGGTCAGGCTCCTCTTGGGATTCACAGGACTTGTGCTCAAAAAAGTACTACAGAAATTGGTAGTTACAGTAAAATAAAAGATAACTTCATCACTGCATATACAATATTTGCAGTTTTACAAAGACAACCAGCAGGAATATTTAGGAAAAAAAAACCC
>VYZU01054665.1:0-32024 GCA_013401355.1 Ceyx cyanopectus
AATCAAACCATACAAATGAACACTTTATGCTCATTTAAGTATTAAATACATTTAGGGGTGTAGTATCATGTAGGTAACATTTAGATTATTCATTATTTCTGTTAAAAAGTATTATTTATAATTTTAGAATCTGCTTTTTATATTTGTTAAATGTAAATGCAAAGATAGTACCAGCAAATTTGTTGTGAAGAACAAGATCAAAAAAGGCAGAAAGGGGGGAAAGAGGAAAAAGAGAACAAATGATGAGAGACATATATTCAATGTATGATAGTATTGAGTGCCTGTTCTCTAGCTTATCAAAGTTAAATGAAAAAACAGTTAATATAAAATCTTTTAACTCCTATTATTAAATACAGAAAGGAAGAATGTGTAGCATTAACAGCACCTTAAACTGATAGATGCATTTTCTCAAAAAGAGAGTAATAAATTTATATCTTTCCCATAAATGAAAGAAGTGCACTTTATATTCTTCCAGCTGATTGTTGTAGAATATATGTAATTTAAAGGCTTGTGGTGCTACGGACTTTCTGCTATTGAATCCAAGTGAAGGTCTTTGCAGCTGTTGCTGATGTTAAGCTAAACTACTACTGTTAGCAAAAGGAGTATTGCTTGAACATGGACTGCAGGATGAATTTTATTTTAGTACAAGTGAAAAAGAACTGGATCTACTCTGTAGTTCTACTTTTCTACAGGCCAAGAATTAGCTATAGATGTTACAGAACATATATTTCGTTAAAAAATTTTATTTTCCAGTTAGACGTTGGTAATTTTATTCACTGCTGTCACTGACATAGAGCCTGAAATGTAGTGATTTTCCCTTCTGAGGTCTTATTACAATTATGGAAAAGGCTTATTTCTGAGGAAAACCTCACCTTAGAAAGTACTATATTGAATTTACCTTGAAAACGTTATTATTAAAAATAGTTGGCAGAGAATTTCTCAAAGTCTGCTTGATTGTTAAGAACTGTTTCACTTGGAAAGACAAGTTATAAACTTTTGGATATATTAGATACTGCATAAATGTACATAAACAATTATAGCTGACATACATAATATGTAAAATCAAGCAAACACAAAATGAAAGGTGCACACTACATTGTGCAAACTTAGGTTGAAAAGAAATGCTTTCTGAATATCCCAGATTATCTCTAAAATAGTGCAGGTTGGCTGTTTATTAGCCAGGCTCCCACTTTAACAATTGTTGCATTCATCCAATTGTACCTATTTGAATTCAAGAGCCACAAAGCTTTAAAGACAAAGAATGTTACTTACAGCAAGTTGGAAAGGCTTTTCCTTCTCCTCTGTCTTTCTCACTGTTTGTCTTTGCTCCTCTGTGACGGCTACAAAGCGTTGAGGATGCAGTTGCCAGCATATATAGGCAGAGTATCCACATCCCCTCAGCCTATCACAGTCAAGAGCTTTGCATTGAACAAGCAGCAGCAGCAGCATCTTCCCCTCCTCCCACAGCTCTTCCAAAATAAACTTAGCAAAAAAACAGCTACCCGAAAGGCAGACGGATCTGACAGATAAACGGCCATTGCCTATGCTAACTGAAGAGTGGTCTGTGTTTCCTTCCATAAACTCCATTAACAAGTCTGACAGTGAGCGTCTGGTCACATGCTGCTGGTCTGTGTTACACACTCTGGGTCACTTCTGCTGTGACTGTTGCTGCAAAAGCAAGTGCTTTGAACCACTGCTCTGAAACGTTACTTTCAGGAAAGACAAACACAGTTGAAATACCACTCAACAACCTGCAAACTCTGAGAAACTTTCTGTATGATACATGCAACATCCTCAGACGTGCCCCATACATCTTTCTCCAGTTTTTCACTATAGGTACACTTAACAGCAGTAGTAAATGTTTGGGATGTTTTTCCCTATTCTAATAGAAATGTTTTATGGGGAATTCTCTTTCTTAGGTGAATCCAGGTAACCATCTGTCATTTTTATTTAATTCAAGTTCATTTTAAAATACTCTATCAGCATTTCGTAGTTCTGAACAGTTTATATCCAGGTACTGTGGCAGAAGATCTGAGACAGCCAGTCTGCTACCACACCAGCCTCCAGTGCACTGCACCAACCTTGTTCGGGAAGAAGGAGAAAGTTCTGGTTGTCTCATATTTTAAAGAGGTCACAGGGGTGTTTGCTGTTATAATGACATACGGCCAATTATAACTCTTCTACAAGTCTTAAAGAGACCATTCAAAATAAAACCAGCACCTAACATCCCCAGATCAGGCTGCAGGTTTCACTGTGGTTGCTGCACTAGGTGTTACTCTGTGGGCTAACTCCCATTTTCAGTTCCTGGATTGTGTCTGCTNTCTACTATACCTGTAAGTTACTTTAAAAGCTGCTGTGACCAGGAAATAAATGGGTTTTCTATTAAAATCATATATTTTTTATTTCTTAGGAAGAAAAAGGAAACAGTGTGAGAAATAAAATAGGCAAGGTGGAAAAGGGGAATTAAATGCCCTATTAAAAAGCATATTCCATGTCTCTATAATTCTAATAATTCTTCTGGCTTGTACTACTTTTCTTAATCCTCCTCATCAACTGTTGGCAATGCACAAATCTTTGCTTAACAGAATCTTCCTGCAGTGGACAAAAGCAGGATCATCAAGCTTTCCGTAACAGGTCCAGGCTAAGTCAGACCTGCTGTGACTCCACAAATTTGTTCCAGACTCTTCAGTGTGCTGGCTTTTCTACACAGAAGAGCTGCTCTTACTGCTGAAACACCATGAAGAGAGGTCCCCCCCCTTTACTGCCAAACTGTTTCAAAATTCAGTACACCAGTATGTGAGAAATAACAGATGATCCTAGGAGGTTTAAATGCAAGGGCTCATTGATAAGCAACCAACATTATATTATTCACAGCTAACATGAGACAGAATTCAACATGATTTTACACATGGAAGTATGTCACCCTGATGACAATATATAATTATGCTGTGCCCATGCATTAATGGTACCATTTCCTTACCATTGCCAAACCCCTTGGTTTGCAAACAAGGTAGGAGAGATAACATGTTTGAACAGGAGACTCCAGAGCATCACCAGAGAATGATGCAGACAACATGTTATCAGACACTTTGCAGTCCCAGTGCCAGTCCTTGTGCACAGACATGGATCAAAGCAAAGGGAGTTAAACAGTTTGTACCCACTTTCCAATAGTTTTCACTTCTTTCATCATTACACAATGCAGTAATTAAAAGGCAGTTTTCCCAGGACAGTTATGATTAGATGGCTTTAATCCCAACTTCATTTTTACCTCACTGTAATAGATTACACTCATCTAATGCTAACCTCAGTGTGGCTCTAGTTACTACCTTTGGTCAAGATGTGTTTGTGCTGTGTATCACAGATTATTTGAACAAACCTGTTCCAAGCTATAATATGAAGGGCTTTAAACTGCCTCAGTTATTATCACTATCTCACCTATTGAGAAAATAACTTGAAACAATTATTTAGGAATAATACTAGCAAAACATTTGCATCTTTTTTCAACATTTGGTGCCAAAGGAAGTCACTGTTGACTAAGCATAAGAAAAAAAATTGGTTGGTTGTTTAGTATTTGGTTTACTCCTTATGCGTAATTTAAGGGTGCTATTTGGTGGCTGCAGGCCTTTCTTCCTCTTCTCTTGTTGTTGCTTCTTCAGAAAAAGAATAGTAGTAAAAACCCTGTCTTTGTATTTTTCTTCCCAATATATTATTTCATTAATATAATAATACTAGTAATGGAAAATAAAATTACCTACAAAAAAGAAAAGAAAAAGCATCCGTTTTTTCAATCTGTTGTACNTGCTGTTATAATGACATACGGCCAATTATAACTCTTCTACAAGTCTTAAAGAGACCATTCAAAATAAAACCAGCACCTAACATCCCCAGATCAGGCTGCAGGTTTCACTGTGGTTGCTGCACTAGGTGTTACTCTGTGGGCTAACTCCCATTTTCAGTTCCTGGATTGTGTCTGCTTTAATGATCAGTCTACTCTTGAAATCATCAAGAAATCCCCGGGGCAGTTGCAGCTCCCTCTCAACTTTGTTTTCCACCTCAGATCAGCTCCTGAGTGTGCAAGGTCACAGCCTGGACTAATTGGGACCCTATAGGAAAAAAAATATTTGGGATTTTTTTCCTGCTCTTTCTTTTTCCCTGAATTTGAAAATTCAAAATATGTTGTGAGGGTATAAGAGATGGAAACTGAAGATGTTTCTAGTAAACATAAAGATAACTTAAATGTAATGTCAAAGTTTTATTTAAATGGGTTGCAAAAGGTAAATAACTTTCAAAGGAAATTGAAAATGTAAATGAATATTGGAGTATTAAAATACTGTTTTAGTCAGTGTTGAAATACTACCTCAAAGTCCTATGATGAGTTTTTGCTTCTNAATAAAATAGGCAAGGTGGAAAAGGGGAATTAAATGCCCTATTAAAAAGCATATTCCATGTCTCTATAATTCTAATAATTCTTCTGGCTTGTACTACTTTTCTTAATCCTCCTCATCAACTGTTGGCAATGCACAAATCTTTGCTTAACAGAATCTTCCTGCAGTGGACAAAAGCAGGATCATCAAGCTTTCCGTAACAGGTCCAGGCTAAGTCAGACCTGCTGTGACTCCACAAATTTGTTCCAGACTCTTCAGTGTGCTGGCTTTTCTACACAGAAGAGCTGCTCTTACTGCTGAAACACCATGAAGAGAGGTCCCCCCCCTTTACTGCCAAACTGTTTCAAAATTCAGTACACCAGTATGTGAGAAATAACAGATGATCCTAGGAGGTTTAAATGCAAGGGCTCATTGATAAGCAACCAACATTATATTATTCACAGCTAACATGAGACAGAATTCAACATGATTTTACACATGGAAGTATGTCACCCTGATGACAATATATAATTATGCTGTGCCCATGCATTAATGGTACCATTTCCTTACCATTGCCAAACCCCTTGGTTTGCAAACAAGGTAGGAGAGATAACATGTTTGAACAGGAGACTCCAGAGCATCACCAGAGAATGATGCAGACAACATGTTATCAGACACTTTGCAGTCCCAGTGCCAGTCCTTGTGCACAGACATGGATCAAAGCAAAGGGAGTTAAACAGTTTGTACCCACTTTCCAATAGTTTTCACTTCTTTCATCATTACACAATGCAGTAATTAAAAGGCAGTTTTCCCAGGACAGTTATGATTAGATGGCTTTAATCCCAACTTCATTTTTACCTCACTGTAATAGATTACACTCATCTAATGCTAACCTCAGTGTGGCTCTAGTTACTACCTTTGGTCAAGATGTGTTTGTGCTGTGTATCACAGATTATTTGAACAAACCTGTTCCAAGCTATAATATGAAGGGCTTTAAACTGCCTCAGTTATTATCACTATCTCACCTATTGAGAAAATAACTTGAAACAATTATTTAGGAATAATACTAGCAAAACATTTGCATCTTTTTTCAACATTTGGTGCCAAAGGAAGTCACTGTTGACTAAGCATAAGAAAAAAAATTGGTTGGTTGTTTAGTATTTGGTTTACTCCTTATGCGTAATTTAAGGGTGCTATTTGGTGGCTGCAGGCCTTTCTTCCTCTTCTCTTGTTGTTGCTTCTTCAGAAAAAGAATAGTAGTAAAAACCCTGTCTTTGTATTTTTCTTCCCAATATATTATTTCATTAATATAATAATACTAGTAATGGAAAATAAAATTACCTACAAAAAAGAAAAGAAAAAGCATCCGTTTTTTCAATCTGTTGTACTGGATTGAAAAGCCCTTACAGGTTCCATAAACAAGGTCTTCATATATATGAGCCATGAAAGTAAGACAGAAGAATTTTAGCAGAAATGTGCAACTAAAAATTTTCTGGATACAATAGAAGGTGCATTTCCATTGGAAGAGAGTAAGAAATAAATAAATAAAGCCTTCAGACACAAATAGATGGATTACTTGCATCACACAAGGATAAAAACTAAGTCTCCTGCAAAACATAAGTAGACTTTGCAACAGATTAGCCAGGAGATGAATCTCAGACAGAGCTGGCAAACTGGGAAAGTATCTGTCTTTCATGAATATTTGATGTGCAACTTGTTTTTCCTGTTCAGTTCTGTATTGCTGTCTGCATGACCATGAGATGGTAAACCAGAGAAGGATAACAAGGAATGGCTAAAAAGTGAACACGGACACAGACTCAAACACACAGCTTTGGAGGAGTTAACCTAGCACTTGCTGGGTTGAGGAAATCTAAGTGAGCACTTTACTCTTATAGAAGTAAGTAAGACTACAGAAAAGAGAGAGGTTGTGATGAACTGGAAAATTGTCAATATCAAAACTGACAGGCTGTGAAGAGTCAGAGTCAGTGAGAGCAGGCTGCAATGACAGGAGGCAGACTCTTCTACTGTGAGTTGAGGAGATACGTTGGGAGGATGATGCTGGGGAGCACACGCTGCTGAGGTGCTCACAAAAAGAGAAATAATTTTCCAAAGCATTGTCCACCATGAGCCTCACAGAAGCTGTGGCTGGTAGATGAGCTGCTATCAGGGCTTAAATGTGCTATTAAGACTTCATGTCAGGAAGGTAAATTATAGCAGTTTATGAAAGGAATAGTCCACTGTGTGGGTGAAAAGACAGACCCAGGTGAGACATGAGGAACAAGATGTCTCAAAATGCAGAGGGAACACAATGCAGTGCTTGTTCTTACATTATTTGTTTTGATCACTGTTTACAAATATATCAAAGATCATATAACACTTGGCCCAGAAGACATTTTGTTACTGCCTGTGATTAATGCATTGGCATGAGGACCATGCACTACAGTGCACTGCTTGCAATAAGCTTGGAAGAGCATTTGTCACCAATATAAGCCTCGAGTCATTCTTTATGAGATGAAAACAACATTAGGAGTCTCCTCATAAAAAGCACGTTGATGCCCAATTGTCCAAGATTACAGCAAGTACTATTGGCAGCTTACTGGTGTTTCTTGCCTTTCCTCCCTGACAGCTTTGTTAAAAGGTGTCTGACTTCCCTTCAGTCCTGTGCTAACATGAGCACCTTTCTAGAAAAGACCAAAGCCAATTCTCTGGAGAATTTATGCTTTAATATAACATAAAATTTTTGGGGTGACCTCAGCCATTTGGGAGACAGTATCACAGAATGGTGAAGCAATCCAGTCTCCTCATGTTGTGTCCTATAACAGCCAAAACCAGGGAAATTGTACAGGTTATGGGGAAATCCTGTATTTGTCCCTGATTGTGGCTATCAGGTCAAGGGAGTAATTCAGCCTCTCTAGTCTGCTCCATTGAAACCTCACCTGCAGTGCTGTGTCCAGCTCTGGAGCCTTCAGCACAGGGAAGACATGAAGCTGTTGGAGCGGGGTCAGAGGAAACCACAAAAATTCCAAGGGCTGGAACATCACAGCTATGAGTACAAGCTGAGAGAGTTAGAGTTGTTCAGCTTGGACAAGGCTCCAGGGAGACCTTATAGCAGCTTCCAGTACTTAAAGGGGGCCTATAAGAATCACAGAATCACAGAATGTTAGGAGTTGGAAGGGACCTAGAAGATCATCTAGTCCAATCCCCCTGCCAGAGCAGGGGCACCTAGACCAAGTCACCCAGGAACAGATCCAGGCGGGTCTTAAGTGTCTCCAGAGATGGAGACTCCACAACCTCCCTGGGCAGCCCATTCCAGAGCTCTGGCACCCTCACTGAGAAAAAGTTCTTCCTTGTGTTGACCCTAAACCTCTTGTGCTCCAACTTGCTCCCATTGCCTCTCATCCTGTCATTGGATGATGCTGAGAAGAGTTTGGCTCCATCCTCTCTACACTCACCCTTAACATATTTATAGACAGTGATGAGGTCCCCCCTCAGTCTCCTCTTCTCCAGGCTAAAAAGCCCCAGCTCTCTCGGCCTCTCCTCATAAAGGAGATGCTCCACTCCCTTAATCATCTTGGTAGCCCTGCGCTGGACTCTCTCCAGCAAATCTGTCTTTTCTGAACTGGGGTGCCCAAAACTGGACAAGATGGGGACAGACTTTTTAGCAGACACTGTTGTGCCAGGACATGGGGTAATGGTTTAAAACTAAAAGAAGGTAAATTTAGACTAGATAGAAGGAAGATGAAGGTGAAGGTGGTGAAACATATGAACAGGTTTCCCAGAGAGGAAACCCAGTAGATGCCCCATCCCTGGACACATCCAAGGTGATGTTGAACAAGGCTCTAAGACACCTGCTGTAGTTGGAGATGTCCCTGCTCACTGCAGGGGGAGTGGACCAGATGACCTTTAAAGGACCTTTCCAACCCAAACCATTAAATGATTCTATGATTCTATAAAAGTTACTGAGTATGTGGACTTTCTCCAAGAAAGACAAAGATGGTAATCATCCCCAGCTAGGAGACAGGAAAGATAGCTGCTGAAGCTGCTGAAGGTAGCTCCACCACAGCACAGCCAGCCATAGCCTACCTCAGAACTGCCTGCCATCTGTTCTCCTTGTGATACTGTTCACTTCCACACCTCAGATTATTACAGCTTCCACATTATCATTAGGAGAGACAGGATCTCATTTAGACAGGATTTACATGTGACTGGAGGAGACAGGCAGGTAAATAAGAAGGACAGTCTGATGCATGTATTACCTTTGTGCTCAGAGACCTTAGTTCAAGTCTTTGTTTCCAAATACAGATGCAAGCCTTTGCCATATGATGTGCAATTCTGGATAAGTCCTCAAGGGCAGTTTCCATAAAATATTTTGCTAGGACAACTTAACTTTTCTCATCAGGAAGTGGTTAAGAAATGCTCAGAGAATACAGAATAGAGGGAAAGTATGGTGAGGGAAGGAGAATCACTACCACAATTTATATTACATACATGGCAACATATAATAGAGCAAAATACCTTACCTGCCTATAGCATCTGCTGAATTCTAGGAAATAATATTTTCAGTTCCTCTCTTTTCAACAAGACACTGGTCTAAACCTACTCCTATTTCCCACTGAAGCAGAAATTAAGAAAACTGCTCTGCATCTACATTCTCTGACTGGTAAATGATTTACAAGTACTTAATATTTTACATTCACTGCTAATTCATCAATGACCTGGATGAGGGGGTAGAGAGCACCCTCAGCAAGTTTGCTGATGACACCAAACTGGGAGGAGTGGCTGACACAGCAGCAGGCTGTGCTGCCATCCAGAGAGACCTGGACAGGCTGGAGAGCTGGGCAGGGAGAAATTTAATGCAATTTAATAAGAGCAAGTGTAAGGTGCTGCATCTGGGGCACAACAACTCCATGTATCAGTACAGGCTGGGGGCTGATGTACTAGAGAGCAGCTCTGGAGAAAGAGACCTGGGGGTCCTGGTGGACAGGGGGATGACCATGAGCCAACAATGTGCCCTCGTGGCCAAGAAGGCCAATGGCATCCTGGGATGCATTAAGAGAAGTGTGGCCAGTAGGTCAAGAGAGGTTCTCCTCCCCCTCTACTCTGCACTGGTGAGACCCCACCTCGAGTACTGTGTCCAGTTTTGGACACCCCAGTTCAAAAAAGATAGAGATTTGCTGGAGAGAGTCCAACGCAGGGCCACCAAGATGATTAGGGGAGTGGAGCATCTCCCTTATGAGGAGAGGCTGAGAGAGTTGGGGCTCTTTAGCCTGGAGAAGAGGAGACTGAGGGGAGACCTCATTAATGTTTATAAATATGTTAAGGGTGAGTGTAGAGAGGATGGAGCCAGACTTTTCTCAATGTCGTCCAATGACAGGACGAGAGGCAATGGGTGCAAGTTGGAGCACAAGAGGTTTAGGCTCAACACGAGAAAGAACTTTTTCTCAGTGAGGGTGCCAGAGCTCTGGAACAGGCTGCCCAGGGGGGTTGTGGAGTCTCCATCTCTGGAGACGCTTAAGACCCGCCTGGATCTGTTCCTGAGTGACTTGGTCTAGGTGATCCTGCTCAGGCAGGGGGGTTGGACTAGATGATCTTCTAGGTCCCTTCCAGCCCCTAATTTCTGTGATTCTGTGATTCTGTGATTCTGTGAATTTTGTTTCTTAATATGTGTGTTTGGCATGTAAAATTATACTAACCTTTTATATAAATAAATATGCATTTACTGTATCTTACTCAATAATAAACTCATACAACCCAGTTAACATGTTATGTTAACTGCAGTCTTTAAGAGAAACAGGAGTAGTTAATCTATATTAAAAAACTAAAGCTTAAGTCAAGATTCTTCAACTGCAAGCATACTCCAAGCTTTCAACATTGCTAAGATAAAGGAAATGATCCAATGTTAAAGAAGGGATGAATTCCATGATGTCCTCACAGTGGAAGACACTTCCTATTCACTGAAACCATGAGAAATAGTGTTAGATATTCAATGGATACTTACAAAATACACTTGGGCTCTGCAGCTTACAGCTCTGCTGGCTGCTATTGCTGCTACCCAGGAAGACAAGCTGTGAAACTGTGATGGCAGGGTGACCAAAAGCATCCTCAGATAGCATGTGGAAAAAGACTGGGGAATATGGGATCCAGAACATGTGTTAACTCTCAAAACATTCACTATAGCTCTGCCTGTTCAATTTGGAATAGAGATAGGTGGAGCTGTGGGGTTTTTTTTACAGTGAAGCTATTCACATTCTCATGAGACTTCTAAATTCAGTTGGTTTTTTTTCAAGAAAAAATGGACTGAATATTGGGATTGAACTAGGATTGTAGAGGCACAGTGCAGTGCCTGAGAAGCTGAGAATAAGGTACAGATTACAGTAGAGGACACAGCTTCCCTACTCACAGCTCAGCTACACTCCATCACCCAGCACTAACTGTTCCATCTTTCTCTTTGTCCTGTTAAATACCTGTTGAACAATCCATCTACGTTCATACCATTTCCATTTGGTTGAAAAGATAACATTTAACATTTTAACATTAAATTTTGTTTTGTTTATATTATTTTTGAAATTTACTGATATAAGCTTGTGTTTTGTTTTGGTTTTTGTTGTCTTTTTATCCCCACAGTTTTAGATATTGAGTGCTTTTAATATTTAATATAAAGACATTATCATCACATTCCCAGCTTCTACCATTCATTTCTTTCCTTCCAAAGATCCAATGGATGTTTCCACTTCCTATGCAAATTCTGTAAAATTATCTGGTCCTTTATGATTGGGCAGAAAATACTATCATCTCCTGGAACATCTTGAGCAAGTGTCAATTGCCATGGACGAAAGCTACACATAATATTCCTCTTTCCCTCCCACAAGTTCTCTTAGATGTTAGCTTATCTTTTATTACAGTATAGGCTTTCTCAACATCTCCCATCTCAGACCTGTCACTAGCCATCACTACAGTGAGTATTCCTCCTGGTCCATTCTTCTAGGCAGGTTTTTTTCCTATTAAAGACACATCTGCAGGAACTGGGGAATTACCCTGATGTGACCTTGTAAGTGGTAGTCAGTACAGAGTCTCAGGAAGGTCAGCAACATGAATGTATTCTGAAGGCCTCTTAATTATACTGCCAGTATTATTTTTCTTAAAACTTCTAATTAAGGGAGATCTGTTCTGGAGTTCTTGTCTCAGTTATGCCCTCACACAATCAATTCTCACTTTGCAGGTTATATTGTACCATAAAATTATTGTGATTTATTTGTTTTTTTAAGATTTTGAAGCAAGTATCACACCTTTTCATCCACAAAGCAAATAGCTGTTGCTTTTGATTAGTAACTTAAACTTGGCAAGCATGTAAATTCCTCAGCAGGGCACTGGTTTTGAAGAGCTACTTATGTTCCAGTGAGAAATCTTTTGAACAGATTGTTTTAGAACATGTGGGTTTTATTTTTTAAAAACTTTTTTTTCCTGCTTCTGTACTACATTATCTGCTCTGATTTGCTCCTTTCCTCCAGGAAACACATTTGCATTAAAGATCCGGTCTTACGTTGATTTAGTTCCTGCTGCTTATTGCTTTCACGGGTCCTGTCTGACCTCACAACTAGCAGAAAAATAACTGATATCCNCATCACTACAGTGAGTATTCCTCCTGGTCCATTCTTCTAGGCAGGTTTTTTTCCTATTAAAGACACATCTGCAGGAACTGGGGACAAAAGCCAGGAAAGTCATATGTTGAATAGTCAGTACAGAGTCTCAGGAAGGTCAGCAACATGAATTCTGAAGTAACATAGCATAGAGAGGGAGGGTAGAAGTACACTTCCAAAAATCTTAAGGGCCAAACTAAAGGACTTAGTCCAAGCAACTTTGGTGGCACTGTTGTATTAAAACCTCTGCTTACTAAGTAGCATGATCAAGAATAGCTCAAAATTTGGATCCAATAAGAACAAGCCGGTGAATTATATTGTAGTGACTTTTGATCAGCTGTCGGAACAGTTATGGAATATTCAGTATTCTCTCATATTTTCAGTATTCTCTCATATTTTCACTTTTAAAAAGACTTACTGCTCCTCCTGGAGTTGAAGGGAAGATTTATCTTCAAAGGCACTTACCCTCTTTTGGGAAGATTCAAATGAGTGGGCCTGGTTAGCTTTGAAAACAGAACAACATGAGAGAACCCAAGGAAAGGATAAAGGAAAGAAATATTAGGGGAGAAGATAAAGAACTTCCTCTTTTTCAAATTTCAAACATCCAAGAGGGACTACTCAGTAAAATAAAAGATAGCAGATTAAAAGCAGACAGAATGAACCACTTTTTCACATGTGTGGTTACAACTGCAGAAAATCTAATTACCACAGGAAGCACTGCAGTCAAGAACTCAGCAAGATTCTGATGGGTTTTCAGATGTATAAGGATATCAAACATATCAAGAGCAATTTAAAACTGCTGGAAGGCACATGTATTTCTTTAGGGAAAACTGCCCAAGCTTTTTAAAACTGCACAAAGAAATGTGCTAATCAGAGTGAGATACAAATAAAAAGGTCTCTGCAATATAATGCACCCAGAGGATGCCATTAAAGAAATGTCACATCCTCCTAAATCCTCTGCATTCATTATTTCTTCCTTTCTTTAAAGGAACAGCACAGAAAGGGACAATATGAGCCCCACCAAAAAAGCAGTTCCTTTACAGTACTGAGATGAAAAGATGTCTGCCAGACATCTCCCCAGCATACTGGCATTTTGGCAGCCTTCAGTCTGTCCAACATATCTGTCAATGTGTATTTACCTTGTTATTACCTTGTTATCTGGAGTGTTTCTAATGTTCTGAGTTCTGATTGCTTTTAAAAGCAGAAATAAAGTACCATACATAGCATTTCTGTAATTTCCCACCTTGCTTTTATATATTACTAAGTACTCAAAGTAATGATACTTACTTCCTGTTATTTCATGTTAATTGTACCTGCACTGTCATGTGTCAGAAAAAAAGAAAACCTAAAAACTGCAAATTTTTTTCATTTAAATGAAAGTTTGTCAACAGCACAACTGAGTGCAAATGACGGTAAAATACAGGGAGGTGTTATAAGCAATTTAACAATAGCATTACTCTGAATTTATAGTCTTCCTGAACAATACACTCCAGGGCACTTTTGTAATAGACTCTCTTTTCCATCAGTTGCCTTGTTACTTTGCATCCTGTCCACCAAGCAGGAAGAGGTTATTCCAGTCCTTTTTGTAGAATCTTTCTATGTGTTTTAAGATGCTACTGTATCCTTTGAACTCCACCTTAAATGACAGTACTGCTAACAGCAGTGCTTGACGTTACCTTAGCAATCAGACAGTAGATTATATTTGGTGTGTAAGAAAAATAATTTTCTGAAGCATAAGAATTGTCACACATCCAAGTTTGGCAACACTGGCTTGAAACTCTGAAATGCTAATAATAACCCTCACTTAGGGTTATACATATTCCATCTCCTACTGGAATACAGAGTTACTGCTACTATGGCTTCAATTGTCTCCATTGTTAAGATCAGAATAGCCCCGTGTCCTCTCTCTTTAAACATGTCAGTGACGGAAACCTTTCTATTTTATCTTTGTTCAAAACACTTGGAAACCTTCCTAACTTCTCTGTTTCATATCCAGTCTTGTAAAAGAGAAGCTGTAAGTTAACAAACTGGGAGATATATCCTCTACAGAAACTGTTACGGTTACATAGTACTGGAATCACATCTTTGCCTTTAGGTCACCTACATCCAGGTTTACAGCACAATTCACTGATGGAGAATCAATGGAAAAAAAAAAATAAGTCATGTGCTGCCATCAATCCTCCCATCACTCATCATCTGCTTAGAGACAGAAAATCTCTTAATTGCCTACCTTTGAAAATGCAAAGAATAAAATCAGGAATAAAGTACGATTTCTGGCATAATATAAGAATAACAACATTAAATTGCATTTGACTCCCTGTAGACCATTCAATTACTCTGAAAACTTAGAACCAGAAAGGGTAAAACTAAAAACCTATTACTCAGCAAACCTTCCCTGAATTTTAAAAACATTTATTTCAAAAAAAAGAGGGGAAAAAAAGCCATAGTACTATTTAGTTGTACACTGTAAGAACAAACTTGTAAGTGTACAATGCTCTTGCCAGCTCTCTGATAAGGAAACTATTACTATAATCCCAATTTACCTTTCAAGTAATGAAAATTTACCTTAAGATCTCTGCTTCTGTTTGTTTGTGAATAGATGGAGATACAATCTGCATAGGATCAAGAAAGAAGGTGAAAAACGTACAACAAAACAGTCATTGCATTCAAAATGTTTTCTACAGGAAAGATATCTTGCCAAGAGATAAAAAGCATAACCAGGATGAGCACTGGTTAGATGGGGAGACACTCCTCAGAGGAACAGTGGAGGCTTCTGCATGTGCAGGGGCATCAGTTGAGCTGAGTAGCAGGATTGTCACTGGGATACACTGGAGGTAAGTCAAGTTTGTTGTATAGGTTGGACTAACTTATTTTTCACTTACAAATGATGGTATTAAAAATACTGTTGGCCATACATTTTTGCTGATTATGCAATGTGTGACTTCAAAAATATATATAATTTTTGCTGTCTCAGAAGAATGAAGTGGCAAGTTTTTGATGTATAGTGAAAAGAAGAGAGTAAGAAACGTACATGAAAGGGAGATCATGTGAAAGACTGAAGCAACAAGGAAATTTCCCAGGGATGTGTGTTAACTGACCATCCAAAGAAGCTCTCTTTAAACAACCTCTAGCAATTTAATTTCTGTTACAGTGTAACAAATCACCAGGTCAAACCCCACTACCCATTCTCTCACCTACTCATCTTGGCTTCTGAAACAGAAGTTCAACAGACTAGCAAAGGGCAAAGGCAAAATACATCTCACGTTTTCTGCACTTTCACAACAAGAAAGAACTTTTTCTCAGTGAGGGTGACAGAGCTCTGAAACAGGCTACCCAGGGGGGTTGTGGAGTCTCCATCTCTGGAGACACTTAAGACCCGCCTGGATCTGTTCCTGGGCGACTTGGTCTAGGTGATCCTGCTCAGGCAGGGGGGTTGGACTAGATGATCTTCTAGGTCCCTTCCAACCCCTAATATCTGTGATTAATGTGCCTGCCTGCAGCCACCTTTGAAAACTGTCCTGTTCCATCTCCTTACTCCCAAACATGAGGGTTCAGCAACCTCTTTTTTAACAGAGATCTTATATTGCCTTCTAAATAGATAAACAGATGACCTACCCCAGCCCTACTATTTCCCTCTACTAATTTCACAGTATGGGACAGATAGGAGAGATGACAGTCTCTGTTTTACCAGTGAGGCAACGGTTTTACCCAATTATGTGTAGAGAAAGGACATAATCGTACAATTAAAAATGTACAGTCTGCCCCTTTGGTCTCAGTAAATTCCCTATTCTTGCATCAGGCATCCCAGTTTCCTCGCTTTTAGTCTGCACTACTGATGGGTGATGCACACTTTACGTGTCAGACTTCAGGATGCTCTTCCCTCGAGTGTAATTCTCCTGAGGAAATGCTTCAGCACACATCTCATCTATACTGGAAACTTGTTTTTCATCACACTTTCAGTAGTTTATTTTTTTCCTTTTACGTTGATACAAACAGTAAATTTATCTAACACTAATGGTAGATGGCAGAAACTCTCACTTTATTCCCCTTTCCTTTTTCAGCTATAACTCTATGAACAGTAGTTCCAATTTAATTATCTTCTTGTTCTCTGAACCCCACCAATGCCAAAATAACATTTACTGTTATATAATTTGACAAACATAAATTTGTAATGTCAGAGTGTGGGGTTCACTCCAGTTCCTATGCCATGAACAGGACCCCTACAAGAGTCAGTATGATACATTTACAAAGAATCCAAGTAACAGAGGCAGAACTGAAATTTCTAAGAACTTTTTTTTTGTGTGTGTGAACAAATTTGAAAAGTCTCATAAAATTTCCCTGTTAGCTGGGATTCAGTTCTGAGATTGCCAAACATGCCATCAGTCAGAGGTATTGCCATCCATGCACACTGCTTCACTACCATCAGTTTCCTCAAGTCAATTTTTAGAAGCAGTGAAATGATTCTCTTAAAAACTCCTTGAATTGCAAAGTTCTGATTTTAAGATACTTCATGAACTCTTGACTATTTCCACAAAGCAAATGCCAATTAACACAGAATTATATTTTCCATATTATGCTGTGCTTCTAAATGCTCACTAGCTTAATATTTAACAAATCATGCAAACTTGTCAGATCAGATTATTTGGTGAAAGTACAGAGATAACTTCACTTTTGGATATTAGTGAGTTCACCCTTACCTGTTTGGAGATTTCACTCCTTTTTCAGGTACCTTGGAAACAGGTCTTTTCTGTATTTCCCTTATATTCCCCAGTCCTGTGAGGAAGAGGTGACAAGAAGCAGGTAAGGAATTTTAATCTCAAATTTCTAGGAGTTTTCCAGTAACTATCTGGTCCAGCGAAGCTACTGTGCTTGCCCTGCCCTTCTTCGTTACTCATTAACCTCGTGTAGCACTATGCTCATTAGCTTTATCAGTCATTCCTTCTCAACAAGGGGAAAAGGTCGGGGGAGGGTCGGTGTGTGTGTGTGTGGGGGGGGGCGTGTGTGTGTGGGGGGGGGCGTGTGTGTGTGGGGGGGGGCGTGTGTGTGTGGGGGGGGGCGTGTGTGTGTGGGGGGGGGGGTGTGGGGGGGGGGGTGTGGGTGTGTGTGTGTGTGTGTGTAATTAATTCATCAGCAATTCACAGGTGTTAGGATGGGAAGGGCATGGGAGTTCTCACAGTGAAAATACAGTGGGTGCCAACGAGAGGTGGGCTAGATAGAGCCAAAAGCCTCAGCAGACCCTGCCTCTACCGATTTAAAACCAGAGGATGAGTTCGATCAAAGTGCCTACACACACAGGAGGCACCCGGCGGCGCGCACTGCACAGCCAGTAGGACAATTCAGGGCAGGCCACAGCCAGACCCCCGGGGCTGCGGCAGCCCTCGATGCACCGAGGGGCCAGGTTGCCGGCGGCTCCCACGCCCGTGTGTCCCGGAACGGCGTGAGTCCGAGTTTCCGGCACTGCTGGCAGGCGAAGCCCTCAAGCCCGCTGACAGAAGGGGTGATCCCCTTGGCGGGGACGGGTCGGGCATCCCACTGCCGTCGGGCTCGGCACCGGCAACCGTTACCCAGCGCCGCCACTGACGGCAAGGGCCCCCAGGAAACTACCGAACAGCCGACCTCCGCTTAGAGCTTTGTTACAGCTGTCTCACAGGGGACAAGGTTGCCTGATCGGTTTCCTTCATAAAACAGAGCAAGCCAAAGAAAGAAAAAAAGAAAAAAAAAACCCCTGTCACGCTTAACGATGGAGTGCGAGAAACCCCAGCCTCGGCTCCACCGTGCGGCCCGCCCGTTGACGCCCTCTGCCGGCCTGGCCAGGCCTGGCAGCCGGAGGCTGTGGGGACCGGCAGGAGGTTGGTTGCAGGGGCTCTTCCTGACGGACGCCAAACCCTGCAGGGTGGAACGAGGCGGAGTCCAGGCTGTATTTCAGCTGGTCTGCACTTATCTGTCAGACTTAACATCTACCTATTGACTTACCCTTCCTCAATAAAGGCTTGAATTTTTTGTCCTGACTTACTCCACGATTTAAACTGGTAAAAAACAGGAGCTGGGCATAAGCAAAACGGGATTTCATCATCGCTGGAGCGGCGGCCTGGCGGGGCCCTGCGCCCGACCGCCCTTTGATTTGTGCGGCTGGGGGCCGCTGGGGAGTAGGGCCCCCACAGACGCGCCGCCATGTGCTCTTCCCTTTCCCTCCCCGCCCGACTAGCGGGGAGAGCCGCGCAGGCTGCCATGGTCCGCATCGGGCCCGGCCAACCGGCCCCAGCCCTGTCGTCTCCCTCCGGCTGCACCACCGCTTTCATCGAGAAAAAACGCCGGGCTTCCGCAGCTGCACCTCTTTTCTGTTCCTCAGCTCCCACACGGGAGGAGGAAAGGTCGTGTTGTACCCGGGAGAAGCTTTTGCAACACCCCAGTGTGCTGCTGCACAAAGAAAGCCTGGAGATATTCATGTGCAATTTACATCTGCTCCTGACCTGCAAGTGAGCAGTGTCCCCAGTCTAATGTTTGTTTTAGAGGATGAGAGAAGCTCGGCTCAGTCCCTGTCATTTACCCTATTTCAGGGCCAAATGATGCTGCACGCTAGCCTTTAACAGCTTCTGAACCAGTGCAGGACAGCAGCACCCACACCCCCAGCAAATTCTCTGGGTGGCAGGCTGGGGCGAAACAGCTGTTGCAGACCCTGGAGGCATTGCTTTTTGGAGGGGTAGGGAGTACAGTGTTCATATGGCTGCTTTTCTCAGAGATGCCTTCATTCAGTTGAAGGGAGCCTGCAGTTGATTGTAGCACAGGCTTTCATGTCTCAGCTAGTAGTGCTGCCTCCAGTTGTTTCGGTACGAGCTGGGCCTCATATGGACACCTACTGGATCAGATCAAAAGTCTCTCTCTAGCCCATGTTTAATACTTCGTAGGGGATGTGTAGGGAAGAAATAAGAGTTCACAAATGGGCTGCCAAGTAATCCTTCTTGCCCTGAAGACTGCTTCTGGCACTTGTGACACACAGACTTCTATAGTGAAAGATGGTATTTTTGTAGTTAATGTTCATCAACTGAGTTTTCTCTATGGTGATGTTTAAGCCCTTTGTGAACCCATGTGAACTTTTGCCATGAGCTACATTTTGTGGTGGAGACACTCCAGCTTACATAAGCAGACTATTAAGAAATATTTCTGATTTTCCTCACCTCGCCCTCTGCACTCCTCACATGATGCTCTGTGGCTTCTCTACTGAAGGAGATTCTAATTAAATTCTCTTCAGCCGTCTGTTTTTCTATAAGTCTGTTATGCTACCCTTAGTCTCTGCTTTCTACTTAGCTGAACCCTTACAAGATTTGTTTTCCTGTCTATTGTTTACTCTTCCTTGTATCTCTTCCATTCCTACTTCATCCTAAGACTTCCTTCCTGCTTCTGTCCTAGGAGCTCCTGCTCCTTTACACTGAAGGGAAGCAGCTTCTAGTTTGTTAGGGGGTTTTTGTTTGGTTGGTTTTGTTTTGGTTTTTTTTTTTGTGAAGGTGTGTATACAAGTAAGAGGATGCAGTGCCTTCCCACACACTCTCTTCTCCAAAGCACTGTTTCCCAGAGCAGGTCAAATGCTTGCTTGGGCAACTGATTGTAAGTATTTTGAAGCAAACTTTGTAAGCCTTCAGTGATGTTAATTGTTCAGCCAGCTGTTTTCACAATCCACATAGTCTTTAGTGAAAAAAAGCTAACTAATTCTACCCACCAATTACATAATTATCACTTTGTTTTCTTCCATGACTAGCTGTGTTGGTTATTTTTTAAGAAGATCTAGTTCTCACAGTTTGCCTGGTTTCTGTAATTTAATTTTTTTTTGTCTCTGGATTCGATTCTGAGAGTACTATAGTAGCCTGGAAACTAAGAGTTGGTAACAGCCATGCAGAGCACATTAACATCCTACAGATAGTCAGCAGTAAAGACAAGTATTATGGAGGAAATAAAATACTGGAAAGGTCTAACTAATGTATTTCAAAATAGTATGTATTCAGCCTTCCTTGTGGGGAAATGAAATAGTGCATTTTCAGTCCTGAGCTTAACCATTTGTTTTAGCCATTCCCACTGACAGCACCATACTTGTACCTTCCTTTTCTCTGGATGGCAGTTGGACAGGCTGCATTGGAGAATGGGCAAGTTGCAGAGAACACCAATTCCATAGCTGCTTGATAACCCCAAGTGCCAATCCTCACAGCTCTGGGGAGTATGTTTCAAAAGGCAAATAAAATGGCAGTCTAGGCAGAGGTCTCCTCACAGCTGGGAGGGGAAACTGACTCGGAGGGAGTAGTGAGCAGTACTTTGACATCACCCCACTGTTCCTAGTCGCACGCAAACCATCACTTGGGCAGTGATGCCCAGGAGTAAATCTCTCCTCCATTTCCCTCCCAGGCTGGCTCTTCTGAGCTCTCTTAAGAGTGATACCTCTGACTGCAGTGGAGCTGAACTTCAGAGCCCATCAACCCAGGCTGTAATTTGACTCACAGCTGGCAGCTGTGTTCAGAATCTCACCTTTCCATTCCCCAGTGGTGGCACCAGAATCTTGCAGCCAACAAAGGGAAAACAGTAATAGCAAAGCATACAAATCTGGGTAGTCAGTGTCATAAGGGCCTGTTAATCACAGCTCAGTGTCTTGGGATGAACTGATCTTTCTTGCCAAAACATCTACTAGTATCTGTGTAAAATGATAAGCAATTAGAGCAGAATGTCTTTGGGCTAAGGGCTTGCAATATGAGTGTTACACAAACTGATTTATTTTGAAGTCCCAGCTGTGACTAATAACAGTATCTAATGAAAATCATACAGCTCTTGGACGTAGCTGTGGTTATATTAGGTTTTCAAATACTAATTAAATTCTGCTTCGAGTTAAAGAAGAAGACATAAGATTTAGGATGCAGAAGCAACCCAAATGAAGGCAATATGGGCATTTAAAAGGAAGGTATCTCCTCCATCTGCTGACACTGTTACTGAAGTTTCCAAGATGTTAAGACAAACAATACCCCAGACATAAAGCAATATACAAGCCAGCCATTAACAAACCAGATTAAAACATCTTTAAATTAGCAATGACATAAACTCTAAGTCATCTAAAGTTTGACGTACTTGAAGGGAAATGGTTTATCTGGTGATGTTTTTCTGATCTGGTTTTTCAGGAACAGCTGAAGCAGCAATTTGGTGTTAAAATAAACCTAACTTTAGGGTTCTGTATATCAGTATGGAAGTGCTGCAGCAACATGCTGTATAGAACACTTGTCTGATACAAATTTACTCATAGATTCAAATGCATTTAAGCTGCTTTGCCTGGTGATCTTCATGCTAGAAGGTTCCACATGGAGTAACTGATTACATCCATTGTCCTGCAAATGATGTAAAAGCAGCACAAACCTTCTATCTGGCAATTAATTAAAATCTATACAAAGTACCCATTTCTGACCCAGACTAATTTTGAACTGGTAATGTTCTGGTAATACAGGTACATGTTTTTCATGTCTAGGGCCAGATTTTACAGGTATCATTTTGCATTTGCCACAGCTTTGGGCAGTTTGGACCAACACACAGACACCACTACCCTGCCAGTGGGCAGGCTTACCAACACTTTGCTGCTCTTTTTCATGCTATCTTCTTGTCTGTTCCAAACATCATATATACAATAAAGTAAGTGGAGTGTGGGTGTTGGTTTTTTATTTGTTTTTATTTATTTATGACAGATATGTGTAGAATTACAGTCCTTGTAATGATTACAGAGGGGACCAATTTCAGTGTTAACACAGCTTCCTTTAGCTAGGCAAGAAATAGGCATCTTCAAACCTTTTGTAAGCAAGCAATCCCCTGAGAAGTTGCTGAATGCAGGACAGTGAACTTGGAAGTGCTTTATGTTTACCATGCATCTCCAGATAGAAAAATATCAACCCCCCAAGAAAGTCCTCTGCCTTTATGAGCTGCTGAATGCTAGCATGCCCTGGTGCAATTCAAACTCATATGAAGAGGTCTGACTGTGACTAAGGCTTGAAGTGGAATGCATTTGATAGCTTCCATGGATTAGCAAAGCAGAAATGGGAGACTGTGTCCAAAAAGAAAGTGAAACATTTCCGATCTTCTATTAGTCAGAAGAACCACCAATCTCCCACTCCCACCAAAAATGGCTTTTAAAGCAAAACCAAATTTTGTGCATATTTGCTTTTCCACCCAAATGCTGCTGAAGCACTCAAATACCAGGATTACAGGGGTAAATAATTGCTTTCTGAAAGCACTCTTGCAAGTTTTCTGATCTAACAGCTATTGGGCCGATAAAGTCCTTTATGCAGAGTGTATATTTTCAGTGAGTTTTACCTTTATTTAAGACACAAGAGATGCTCATGGTGTATACATAGCCTGACTTGATTCTAGCAACCTTCTCAAATGAGTATTGCAAATCCCATAGCAGAATGTCCCCATAATTTTCCTCAAACAAGAGGGGTGAACAAGACTGTTTTTAAATAAAGGGCAGGTTGTCCTAATAGAACTCTTAAGACAGAACAGCCCGAATAAAGATGTGTTGGGTATTCTGTCTTCCTCTTAATTCTTCTTAAAGTCTGTTTAATAACCCACCCCAAATAACCCACAATTAAGGCAAGAGATACATGGTGTACAGACATGTCCAAAAGACGACATTCATTCCAATATAAAATGAATAGCATTGTATTAACGTTTATTTCTAATTACAAGAAACAGAATATCAGTCCCTTATTTGTACAAAAATACCTGAAAGATTACAATTAGGTTCACAAGCCAAAAAGCTATTTACAGTATGAAGCAAAGCATATTGAATAAAGGTTTTGTCTCTTAAGTTAATACCTTTTGCATTCCCTGAAACTTTAAACTTTATTCCATTTTACAGTCACTAAATCTTGCATTGTGACAATATAATTTACGATAAGCAAGTCTTGCCACTGGAAAGGTGCATTGATTGGTCAAACTGTCAGGTATTTAGTGCAGAAAAGATAAGACAAAACATCTAAACTGAGGCACGTGTTTCTTCAAGATTAATTAACAAATAAAAAGGTTTTTTGTACTTTAACACCTATTGTAACATAACTTAACTAGTAACCTCATTACCAAAATGGTTTGGCATATTCCTTCTCAACATATTCAAGATTGCTACATGAAGTATTTATTTAGAAAATAAAATCACAGGCAAAAAGATAAAAATTCAACAGGCTCCAAAACAACCCTGAGCATCCCCTTTACATTCATGTCATTTAAATACAAAAATAAGAGTCAAATGTCCTTCAGTCCTTGGTATTCTGAGCTGGCAGCCAGCTGAATCTGTTGGAAAACTAAGGTGGTATTGATGGTTTTCCAGCAGAAAGAAGACAAAGCAGTAATCTGCTTAAGTAAGATTGTTGCCACTTTGAAGGTGGTCACTTTCTCAAAACAGCTCACTTAAGCTGGGAAAAGTACAAAATACTAAGTCAACCATCTACATACAAAAATCATGATTCATAGTCAAACTTTTATTCTCAATTTAAATAAGATGCAAGTTTTTTTTTATAAATATGAAACACTGCAAATACTATCTGCCTACTGGGAAAANGGCTTGAAGTGGAATGCATTTGATAGCTTCCATGGATTAGCAAAGCAGAAATGGGAGACTGTGTCCAAAAAGAAAGTGAAACATTTCCGATCTTCTATTAGTCAGAAGAACCACCAATCTCCCACTCCCACCAAAAATGGCTTTTAAAGCAAAACCAAATTTTGTGCATATTTGCTTTTCCACCCAAATGCTGCTGAAGCACTCAAATACCAGGATTACAGGGGTAAATAATTGCTTTCTGAAAGCACTCTTGCAAGTTTTCTGATCTAACAGCTATTGGGCCGATAAAGTCCTTTATGCAGAGTGTATATTTTCAGTGAGTTTTACCTTTATTTAAGACACAAGAGATGCTCATGGTGTATACATAGCCTGACTTGATTCTAGCAACCTTCTCAAATGAGTATTGCAAATCCCATAGCAGAATGTCCCCATAATTTTCCTCAAACAAGAGGGGTGAACAAGACTGTTTTTAAATAAAGGGCAGGTTGTCCTAATAGAACTCTTAAGACAGAACAGCCCGAATAAAGATGTGTTGGGTATTCTGTCTTCCTCTTAATTCTTCTTAAAGTCTGTTTAATAACCCACCCCAAATAACCCACAATTAAGGCAAGAGATACATGGTGTACAGACATGTCCAAAAGACGACATTCATTCCAATATAAAATGAATAGATAGATAGATAGATAGATAGATAGATAGATAGATAGATAGATAGATAGATAGATAGATAGATAATTAAATAAATAAAATTATAGTTTGACTCAGTTGTTTGAACACGTTCTACTAGCATTTGAAATAATGTAGGGAAGTTAACACATCNCATGAAGTATTTATTTAGAAAATAAAATCACAGGCAAAAAGATAAAAATTCAACAGGCTCCAAAACAACCCTGAGCATCCCCTTTACATTCATGTCATTTAAATACAAAAATAAGAGTCAAATGTCCTTCAGTCCTTGGTATTCTGAGCTGGCAGCCAGCTGAATCTGTTGGAAAACTAAGGTGGTATTGATGGTTTTCCAGCAGAAAGAAGACAAAGCAGTAATCTGCTTAAGTAAGATTGTTGCCACTTTGAAGGTGGTCACTTTCTCAAAACAGCTCACTTAAGCTGGGAAAAGTACAAAATACTAAGTCAACCATCTACATACAAAAATCATGATTCATAGTCAAACTTTTATTCTCAATTTAAATAAGATGCAAGTTTTTTTTTATAAATATGAAACACTGCAAATACTATCTGCCTACTGGGAAAAATGCATGGTTGTCACTAAGCTATGTAAACAGAAAAACTTAAAAACTACAGCATAAATGGTCTTATTAAACTGGTAATGTAGTCAATACAAGTATCTTTTTTCTCCTAATAGGGGCCAAATAAAAGCATGCAAAGTGAAGTCAGACTTAAGTTAGCTTAATTTCAAGGTTTTAAAATACATTGTCTAGAAAGCAGGAACACTCGTTTCTCTATGTACAATTAAAAAAAACAAAACCAAGAAAAACAACAAAAAAGGCTTCTACTAAAAACAAAATCAAGTTTCTTCATTTTTAGTATCTAGACACTAAATGAAAAAAACAAAACAAACCAACCTAAATGTGTTCTGTAAACTAAAATACAGTGTTTCTATACCATTGACATAGTTATAAGCTGATATGGACGACTCAGGCAGGTTATGGTTTGTCTTAAGCTGTTCTCAACACTACATGAAGACCTAAAGGTGTAGGATTGGTTTTCCTTCTTTACCCTTTCAGATGGCTAGGATTTCAAACCCAGTGGCAAGTCTTAGTAAGGATGAACTAGCCTGTGTAAATCACTTAAGAATGCTCCGTTCTGCACTAGCTCTGCAGGTTCCCAGGTGGAACACTTCTGTGATGGGGGCCAACTGTGGGAAGTAGCAGGAGTTAACTCAGCTCCTGCCCCAGCCGTGCTGCTGAAGAATGGCATTTGCAACTGGAGGATCCAGGTGGGACTTGTCCAACTTTAACCGATTTATCATCAGAAAGAGTTATTGTGTAAACATTAAATAACTGATTTAAACATTAACAATAAAGTAGTTCTGATGACAAACCAGCACCAGAGCAGGATACATGCTTCCCTGCCACAGGTACTGGTGTGCTTTAGCATGTGACACAGGGATTGCCAGTTACCTCAATGGACGATACTGCCAGCAGCTAGTTCACAATCAAATGTATTTCCATTCCCAGTATGTTCTTTCTCACCATGTAAAATTTCATGGCCCTACAGAAAGCAGAAGGGGTACAGTTCTTTTTATGCCCTTTCCCCCAGGAAAGCTTTGTGTCACTGTAGCTTTACCTTATGGAAAGAGCTCTTTGAAACAGTCTGAAAATTCAAGGAGCTATAAAGCTAAAAACACTGTTGGTTTTTTTTTGTTCTTTTTTTTTTTTTTTTTTTTTTTTTTTTTTTTTTTTTTTTTAAAACTTCCCGGTAATTTAAAAACCCCTTNCATACTAAGACTACCCGCAGAAGAATCTTCTCACAAAAAAATGGTGGTTTCAAATACAAGTGTAATCATTCAGTCCTATTCTATTTAGTAACAGTAAATTTCCTCAGGAAAACAGTCAAAAGGCTGTAAAAAACAAACCACCACTCTAATAATAAAAATTTGTGCATAGAATCTAACACAGTCTTTGCATGACTGGATGCCACTAATGCCATCAACATACTACAGCCATAATGCTACAAGTCAACAGTTTTAAGAGTACGTATATGGTGGTATGTTCTTTTAGATTGTATCCTCATTGCTTCTTCAAAGACATCTGCAGATCATCAAACCCCAGGTCTCCAGAGAAGTTTTGAGACACGCACACGCACACGCACACGCACACACACACACACACACACACACACACACTTCTTGATTTTCTTCTAGATCCTTTTAGGCTGAAGCATTCCATACATTTTAGGGTGCAGATTAATACCCAACTCCTGCATGAATTTTAAAAGCCACATCAGCTCCTAATATAGGCTGCATACAATATCCGAAACAAAGTAGGAGTGCAAAAAAAGTGATCAATACAAAAAGTAAACACACTAGTCTTAATTGTCAAGATTATTCCAGGGCAAGAGTTCTTTTCAAAGGTTTCTCTTCACACTTGTTCCTGTTAAGTGGCCCAGCCAAGATATCTTCCAGTTTTGTTTCAAATTTACTCATGGTTTCACATACCCTCCCCCCATTTTTGGGATGCTGGGACACTCAGCAGCAATCGCTCTTAGGTGTTAGACAAACCAGCAATCTTGGTCTGTTGGCACCTGTCGAATCCATCCCTTTCAGAGTCCCAAGGTGCATAATATTTTAATTTATTTTTACCAACTTACGAATCTGCCAATTCCCCAGTGTCAACATTCTCTTACAATTACTCTTCTAGCAAATCCAGTCTTCAGTGAGAGTGAGATCTGAGGTCATAAGGCCACTCGGATGCAGTGGTGTTTGAGTTTGCAGGGCAAGACTCCTTTGTTTAGTTGATAAAATTCAACAAGCTGGATTAGATCACTGAATTTGGTGTTTCCATCATCCAGGCTGAAAAATATCTGTCCATCATCTTCACACTGGGGAAAACAAAACATCCTTTTCAAGCTAGACTGCAAATGAAGAGATGCAAGCAGGGCAAAACATAAACTGTGTGAAGCAAGATAAATGATGGGCACTGCCCAAACAACCTGGTGTCCAGAAACAAGCTTTATGAAAACATGCACAGCACTAGAAAAGAATGTATGTTAACTCAAGTTGAAATGTTTTGTTTATGAAAGTGAAAGCTTGTGAAAATTGTAGAGACAGCACTGGTCTTCATCATGTAAAACAAAAATACCCTAAAAATACTTGTTAGCTGTTCGCAAAATTGCAGGCAAAGTGAAGGAAGAAGGTTTAGACCAATAAAGAGGTTTGCATAATCTTAAAATTGATGCTCTTCTTGAAGAAGATAAAGGTCAGATAGGTTCTCAACATGTCAGTGTAACATTATTTTAAGCTCAACATTACTGGATAACCTCTAGAATAAAAAAGTTTTCCTAAGTTATCCTACATTTGCCTAAGTTACAGGGAGATGACTGCCACTGTTGTTGCGGTCAGTCACAGAGAACAAGTTCTGTGCATTACTTCTATACCTAAGTGACTTACACTGTTTTTCCAGGCAATGTTAACAAAGAATTTTAATTCAAAATTTGACAATTCTAAAGAATACTTGCTAATATACTTGTTAATGGAAACATCCCTGTTAATTACATCTGCAACTAATAAGAGTTAAGAGTTCTCTTCAGGTGTTGGCAGAGCTTTATGATTTTATTTTTTGTGATCAGTATTAAAAATGATCTACTCACCGGCAGGATTTGAAAATGCTTTATTTTTTGATGATGGCACAGCGTGAGTACAAATGCCTTTGGATTGCTTTGGCTGTCCCGGAGAAGAAAGAGTCTAGAAGAGAACATTTTTTAAGTAAACACTGAATACCAAAATCCATTTCTTCATAAATAATCAGAACTACTTAGTCATTTTGTGCTATTATTGCCTAACTCTTCTTTAGTTGCATTAACAGGCAATTTGCTTTTAATTCTTGTACCATAGCTATGCAACACTAACAAGATGAAGAAACAAGAAGTGGAAGATACATAACAGTGGCTCTTCCCCTATGAATGATGATCTTTTTAATGGCATGAGGCTCTTTTTAATGGTCTCTCTAACTGAGCTTTCCATTATTGATATGTGCTTTCATGAAGAAAATGCTCTCGTTTATTTCCAAAGCAAATCTGGATTTCTGTAGATGGGAAAGTAATGCATGAGAATCTGTCCCACCTCCAGTATCTTGCATCAGTTTACAGAAATCCAGAGTTAGAAAAATTACATTTAAGTTAAATGGCTGCAATTGCACAGAAACAGCTAGATACTTTAAAATTATTTATCAGTTAAGTAGCATTCACATTATGAAGATGGAGAAAACAGACAATATTTTTTCCTCTAAAACAGTCTCACTGATTTTTCCCTCTGCATCACTGGAAACAAATATACTTCAGGAATAAAGTTAGCAACATCATACACTATGAAACCGTCACTTTTAAATTGAGCCACACAACTAAAGCACTAACTCAAATGTTTTAAATATATACTTAGGGGAAAAAAAAGAATATAGTTAAAAATGCTTCCTCCCCATGACATTTATGAACTAAGGAAAGAGAACCTCTCCATGCCACAGGAAACAAGATTTTACCTTTGGCATAAGGCTCACAGTGCTAATCACTAATGGACTTGTGAGACAGCCAAGCACAGTACTAGGGCCAGCCTCAAAAGCCCTCTGAATCGCTAACCACTAAGCCAGGAACACGCTTTACCAAGGCTGAGTTGCAAGAACTGCTTATAGTCTTAAGAATCTAAAAGAACTTATTCCAGCACCTCAGAACTGATTGAGAAACAACACCACAAAAATACATAACCAGGGTCAGACCACTGCTCGGAGACAGGCACATCCTGCCACCACCGGAAACCATGCATGGTATTTGAACATTCCTTTTGAGTCCCAGCAAGACCAGATGTGTGGAGAAGGGACCAAAGACTTTACACATTAGGATCCGCCTCAGGGAGAAATATACTACCTGCCCTGTGGTTACTGCAGTTCATGCAGGTATCTCTAAATGATCCTTCATCTAGTAATTTCAGATAATGCATGCTGTCATAAGCTGGTGGCACAAAGCAAAGCTCAGCACGACTGAACTGCAAGAGTTCATTCAACCTCTGGCAAGCAACAGGCTGTCCATACAAACAATGTCTATAAAGATACACGTATCATCATTAACAGCTTCCAGAAACAGTCAAATCATAGCAGTACCATCTGCATATATACATTGCTGAACATTTTATATGAGCCATCAAAAGACTGTTAACTTTCTAACCTCCTTTTGTTCAAGAACACAGAGCAGGACAACACAGGCAAGACTTTTCTATCCTGAAAACCATAACCCATAATTCTCAGAGCACAGAGGTAAAACGGTTCTTTAGCCACTGCTGACTGACCTCACTACAGCCAAAGTAACCAATGTTCACCTTTCACAGCAAGTAAGCTGGCTAGGTGCAAAATTAAACCCAAAAACCCTAAGAAGGGTTGGATAACAAGTCAGCAATGCTCCTTTGCTTTCTCAGCCTCATCTCTGTTTGATCTGCTAAGCTAAAACCCAATAGCCTTAGCTCAGAGAACCGCCTAAAACATTAAAAAAACCCACTGCTTGATGAATATGTACACACACTAACAATTTATGTTTAATATATTTAATTCTTTGCAAAGACTACTAATGCTCCTGAATCAGAAAATGTCCATGAAAGGTTTGAACTTGACTGTCTCCTGAGAAGCTAATGTGAGAGCTACTACCTTAACCCTGGCAGCAGTAAGATTAGTGAACTGAAGGCAACTGTGCTCTTCCCATACTACAAAAAACTACTGAATGCAGTTTAAGCAACTTCCCTTCAATAACCATAACTACATATAAGTGAGGGAAACATATGCTCAGAAGACACTTAAATCTCAAAAACAGATATTTTAGAGAGTGCTGAAACAGGTACTTTCATTTCTTTGCTCTAGAACAGAAATAAATATTGAGAAATTATCATTAGCTGCTGTTTCAGGCAAAAAAAAAGCACAAATGGCTGATAATAAATTTGAGGGTAAATGGCTTGGTACAACTTTGCCTGAAAATTATATCCTCAGTGCAGATTACAGCAATTCATTATTTTCAAATTCTAACATTCTCTAAAACTTAACTGTCACTGTTGGGAAAAAGAAAAGTAGATTAAGTGTATTCTTAATATTTTATTTTCAAGAGTTAGAACCTACTCCAGCAACCTTGTACACTGGCTTTTTGAGATCCAGGCAGGTTATAGTGGGACTACTCAAGAATGAGGTTACTCAGAAGTGCTCACAGACCTGTAAATTCCTTATAGCAGAAGTTGTGCTCTTGTCTAGAATGCCTAACATCATATAATTAATACTGAGCAACAGGAATACCTACCCATCTACAAACCCTTGTTGCTTAATAATCCTGTGAGATTCTTCTCTAGAGATTCTGCCGTGAAACCAGTGCTGCGTTCTATGAATAACTGGAGGCAAGAGAGAAAAGAGGGAAAGGATGGTTAAAAATAGTAGCACGTGCAACAGTTTTTTCCACATGCTTATAATTTAAACATTTTAAAAGTGGGTATAGTTTTGTTACAGGCTATAAAACATCTTTCATCAATCTTGATAAAAAATGAATCAATAGGAAAAAAATGCTCTGTCTGTTGCATCTCCTTAATACAACAAGTAGACAGGCATTATTTCCATGTATTTTCTGATTTGCAGATCTACGATTAGGTTATCAAGATAAAATTTTTGTAATATTGCCTTTTCACAGCTTCTTGAAAATCCTTGACTAATCAATTCTTAGAATTCAAAGTATAAGCTAATGACTTAGAACCAAGTCCCTCTAACTCTCAAATAATGAAAATACTTTAGTTTATGCTTTCAAGAGTGGAGTTAACATCAAATATTTACATGTTTATCAGTTTTCAAATGTTATTTTTTAATTCCGATCAACAGAATAGAAACAACAGAAACAGAGAAAAGCTGTTTCATCTAAGAAGCCCAGGATTTTTTCTTATTTCAAATTTCCTATTATTTTAACAATCCCAAAGAGATGTTCAGGACTCACCTTACAGGCATACATATTTCACAATACTCAGTTATTATGGAATGAATGCTATTTTGAAGACTATCATTTTTGCTATTTAAAGACTAACAAATCACTCATTGACTTTCCTTGTCCAAAACAAAGAATTGACTTCTGGATTGTTTAAATGGAAAAAGTTATGAACTCTTTCTTTTTATAAAATCTAAAAGATTAATACTGAAGAGAAGCTCGAGCACACCTTCAAAGGATAACAAATTCATTCTACTATGTCTGTATAGGTAAGCATGTTAACGACACAGAAGCCACTGATAAGTATAAACACTGTATTTCACATCAAGGCATTAATACTACATCACTGCACTCTGTCTCTATATGAAATAGAACTTCTATTTACCCCCAGAGGCCTCTGATACTATGCTTACAAACCAGCAGAATTTACCTGTACTCAGTGTGGAAGGATGGAGTGGACTTTGGCTACCCAAGATGTTCATTCTTGTGCTACGTTTCTATAGAGAAAACGAATTACCGTTAAATCCACACTAAAGCCTCAACAGAAGAGAATTAGTGCACATGCAATACAGATTTAATTTACAGGAAACTGGGGGCTGGGCAAGTTTAATGCAAGGATGAGAAAAAGAAATGCAACTTTGAAGGGGTCTAATCTACAAGCAGCAGCTTATTTCAGTTGGCTTATAACACAAGCCAGATGTTAATGATGAAAGCTCAGTATCTAAAAAAAAAAAAAAAAAAAAAAAAAAAAAAAAAAAAAAAAAAAAGGCAAAAAAAAAAAGT
>VYZU01054665.1:32036-60018 GCA_013401355.1 Ceyx cyanopectus
GCAGAAAAAAAAAGTCTGATATGTTTCTGCTCAGGCAAAACACCAGGCACTCCATAAATCAAGCAGTATTTCCCTCCCGTACATAAAGCACCAGGTAGTGCTTCAGTACTGACTCCTATTCCCTAAGAGACGAGCATGTGGGAAAACTTGTACTGCAGCTGTCTGTCCACAAGACACTATAAACAAGTTACATCAGTTTTCATTGCAAGAGGTCCTGCCTCTCGTATATTCTGCAATTAAACTTACTGGGAGCAAGCCATTAGTCAGAGCCCCAGCCTCTTCCATGTGGGGAAGCATTTAATTTGACATATTCCTCCTCAGAGACTGGTTTTGCAAACTGGCAGTAAAGTTCTGGTGGGTCTGCTTTCCCCCTCAACTTTCCTCTGGACACTAGGGGGACAGAGAAGCAGTGGTAGAAGGTTGTTGTGAATGTGACAGTTTTGCTAAAGATGGATATTGACTTTCAGATCTGCATGCTTGCAGTGTGATTGCTTCAGGTCGGAGCTAAGCTATACTGTGACCAGCACTGCACTAACATCATAGCACACTCTGTGTTTTGGCTCTCAACAGACACTTACTAATTACAAAAATAGAAAAGAAGAGAAGATAGCTACCCTCCAAGCATGTCCTTCTTCCAAGGCAGCACTCTGTGCTTCAGCAGGGTTTTCGATAACTCTTCCTATTTGCCCCGAAAAATCCATTGCTACTAGTGAGTTTTCAGATACACTTCTCTGAAAAGGAATTTTCACTTGTTTCAAAAAACAGGGAAAGAAAAAAGCACCTTGAGAGTTTCAATTCCAAAATGTTTCAGTTTCAGAAGACTGTCCAAAGTTAGCCTTCAACAGCACAAAAAACACATCTCATTTTTTTTCCCCTTCTGAAAAATTTGCAGACTCAAGAATAGATGGGTTTTGTTTTTAGGCCACAGGGAAGGGAAAGGATTCACAGGCTGAGAATAAAATCTGTGTTGCTCAAGTTGCCCACTTGCCCTATTACTATACTCCAGTCATTTTCAGGGCCAGCTGGGACCCAAATATAGATCTTCACTTCTAGATAGCTAACAGTCAGCTCTTGGCCCAACTTATTTTAGGAAATTTACGTGTTACTTTTGCCAGACCTAAGCTGGCTTCTGAAGAGACAGCCAGATGTCTCTGTACTGTAGATCTCAAAGTGCCTGACATAGCCAAGATTTTTCAATCATGCGGCTCATGTAAAGCCTGAGATAACGGAGAGCCAACCACGTAAGAGGCACTCGTGCAGAACGTGAACTTGTCATCCATTTGCTACACAACGATGAATTTACTTTTTTAATGTAAATTTTTCCACTTTTAAAATGCAAAAGCAAATGTATCTTTTCCAACATCATACACTAATGAAGAAAAGTTCATTACTTACTACTGGCGTGGAGAAGTGTGGAAGCATGGCTTTTCTCTGCTGGGGAATTCTGTAATTCTGATACAGTAGCATTCCATACTACCAACAGAAAAGCAAACATTATTATTCAAATATACACCCTCAGAAAAAAACCCAAACCCTGTAGTGTTTTCATAATACAACTTATGCTGGAGCAAGGTGCGACCAGTGTATTATTTTTGTCGATCAAAAGCTGTTCCAAAGCAATTTTTATTGAGTAACAGTGATTGGCAGGTGACAATCAATCAGTAAATACACACTACAAATCTATTTACAAGACAGCACTTTTACAAGTCTGAGAGAAATGCAAAGGTAATTTCTGCTACTCTCAGCTATCATCATGTTTTCCCTGTAGAATACCACCTTTGACTCAAGATCAGAACACATATACTAACTCTCCCTCTTTTTACCCTCTATTAATCTGAACTTAAAATCCAATATGCATAAGATGTTCAAACTCAGTTTTCTTAATGATAAAAAAAAAGATCCTTTCTAATTCAGTAGGTCTTTTAATAAATTCCAGCATGAAAGCACACTTTTGATACTTTTCTAATCCTTATAAAAAGAAGGTGACTGAATACCAGTCATATTCCTCATTGAACACAATAAATTTTTAGCAACACTAGTATTTAGGATGGTAGGAAAACACCTACTCAGTGCCTTCCCCAGAGGCACAGTGCCAAAGTAGAGCAATCCTGCTTACTGAATGTTCTCTTTGACAAGGTATATATCATTTTGTAAACAGGGTAATATATGACTATGGAAAGCTAAATCAGTAGGTTAATAAAAAGGAGTGGCATGGCCACAACCCTGGGGCACAGCATTAATTTTTACTATAACAACTTCCATCATATTTCAGTCTTCCTTAAAAACAGTCTTTTTACCCCTTATATTGTTAAATGCCTAAGGTGAAGATTCCTCTGACTGGTCATAGCAAGATGCACATCTACATATTTAGTAAGAACAGCTAATTCTGTAAACTGTGAAGGTTTTTCCTTGCCATTCAGGAACATTAATGCCTTGATCAGTTTAACTAATTTCTTCAAAACAAGTAGTAACTTCAAGGCACAATTCACTACAAGAATCTGACCCTCTGCTTCAGCATTTTCCCACAATGCAAAATTCTGTGTAAATAGGGAAAGGGCAGGTGAGAAAAAACACTTGGAATTGCCTGGGGACTAAAACTATTACCATAGTTGTTAACGTTTGTTAAATACAAGTCAAGTAACTGGAGAGTGGATTATAAAAGCCAACAGAGGCATCAGCGCCACAGCAATCAATTATGCAATTTGTAACTGGGATTGCTTCTTGCATTCTGGCCCATGCTATGTCTACTGCACCTGCTTTTGAAACAACTTAAATTAGGGATCTCTGTACTGCAAGATAGTAACTCTTTCAATTAACAAACGAGGTAATATTTGGAGAGCACCACTTCATGTAGATGAAGAACAGGCATTTCATTTTCATACCCACAGGCCTAGGAGTCTGATTTACTTTCCCTGTGCTTATAGGGTTTTTGCATGATGGACAATCTGCACCTGGAGGAGAACAGATAATTGTAGCAATCCATCATATCTCAAGGATAAACAGATCAGATGATCTGTTTTGAAGGGGAGGAAGGAGCAATGCTCATGCAGCAGTGGGCATCTTGGTGGCTTCTCCTAGTCAATGCCACATGTGGACTGGGAAGCAAGCCTTACACTCTTTCTGATGCACTCATACCCTTTCAGCTCCTTGGACTCATGCTGCAGGAATGCATTCTCTTCACCAGTTGTGTGTGAAACACTGGTGTGGGAAAGAGTATTTTGGCAGAGGGGGTGTGAAGGCTTTGCTGATGTGGGCTGCTACTTAGGCAGGAACAGCAACTCTATTCATTCAGGTCAGAGATCAAGTGCTCGCATGCCCCTGTTACACATCCCATTTTGGGCACAGTCTGGCACTGGCAGCCACCAGCAGGATGCTGGTAAGATGACCTCAGCAGCCAGAAGGAACAGCCGAGCCCTCATTTCCAAATCTGAAATTATCTGTTTGTAACAGAGTTGACTAAGCTCATGGTTCTCTGTCTTATTCTGGTGGACGTGTACCTAGTAGTACCAAGTACTGTAGCACTACTTTGAACATGCCTCTACTTTTTTATCACATTTTGTATGTTACACTTCCACACAGAGTATTAGAGAACAGGATAACTGTGGGGAAGAGAGGCAGTTCATTATCTGTACATACTTATTCCATTTTTTTAATATATGTGTATAATCCCTTTAATATGAGGAGGACATAGTAAGGTACAGAAAACATTGTAGTTTTCAAGGCATCATCTTCAAGACAAGATTTAAAACCAACCCTAGAGTTCTGCAAATTTCCCTGTAAAGATTAGGAAGTTCTCCACTTCAAAGAGCACAAAATAGTCAACTTTCTACTCAGTTTCTTCCATGCAGATTTTGTTTCAAAAAAACTCTGTGAAGTCTCCTACCATATTATCAAGAAATCTCACTATCTGCTCTCACATATGAATAACTTTCAAGAGTTGTTACTTTTTAACTAAACCTTCAGAAAAATGAAAAAAATGGCAAAGATTCCAGGCAGCACTCTGTTGTAAAGACAACCACTTACCATTATCAAAACATTTCCTTTAGCTTTATGACAGCTTGCAAATATCTTACTAAAAAATTTTTTTTAATTCACTCACATACTGTAAGTTTGGTTCCAAAACTAAAATTCTACTTGAATCACATGTGGAAGGAATTGAGCCCAGTCCTGTTTTTAAAAGCTTAGGTGGGACAGATCTAGCTGGCATTTTGCTCTTTGATGTATTGTTTTGGATGCAGATGATGCTTGAGAACATACAGGTATTTTCTCATGAACAAAGTAACAAATGCAACTTTACTATAGGTGTAGTTATATCCATGCAGAAGAGATTAGGTACCTTGAGGAGTCGAAAGGCAGTCATCCAGCATGTCCTGCTTTGCTCATCTTCAGCACACAACAACCTCAGTTCCTTAGTTTCATTTCTCACTCTGTTGGGCTATAAAGTATTACAGGGAAGTCAGCTACATTCAGTAGAAAACCAACAATACTGTAAGTTCACTGCAGAATACAGGCAGGTACAGTGTGAGTCTAAGAACTGGCCAGAAAAGTTCACACCACCCTGAATTAAAACTTGGGAGAGGCTGAGCATGATTTGAAAGGTATCACTTCTTAGCTGGGTCCAGTAAGACAAATGTCAGTGCCTGTTTTGAAACACCCTGAAGTTCTGGCAGTTTATAGGAAGAAGGTACTCAGGCCACGCTAGAATCAGAACCAGGGTATTTCAGGGTTTGGCAGTTTGTTGGCTTTCTTTTGCTTGTTTTGTTTTTTGTGGGTTTTTTTTTCTTTTGGTTTGTTTTGGTTTGGGGTTTTTTGTTTGTTTGTTTGTTTTTTTTATTTTATGTAACTGTGAGAAGATTTGAGTCCTCATTTTGAGATGAAGAACTGAAGTTTCTGTAACTGAAGGTTATTGAAAGTCTGCCTCCATTAGCTTGGGATCTGTCTTGCAGTCAGTCTCTATGAGGCAAACTCATGTTGTCTAGCTCTAGAACAGTTGCTAGAAAGGAGACCACTGCTGTCAATAAAACCAGTTCTCAGCCTTATTTTCTCCTCAGAAAATTACATGGAGCTTTGAAATATTTTCCAAGACAATCTTTCTTTACATAAATGAAACCTCTGGCCCACAATAATGGTACAATTGCACACGATTGAGGCTTGATCCTTTGTTTCTGTGTAGTTTTAGTATTCAATGTCCAGAGGAACTTTCCTATTTCATTAGAGTACCTGGAAAAAATATTTCATCTGTGAGGTGAACCAAGGCCACCTCACAGGCATACCACGCTTCAGCACTGAGCTGATCTTGCATAGAAATTTCCTAAGCCAAAGGAGCACCAGATAAAGTGTTAAAAGTGTCACATAAAACGATGGCAAGATTCACATGACAAGCCTGCCAAAATAAAGACGTGAAAGATCAAGTCCTCATGACAGAAATGCTTCCAGGGTTTTACATACAAATCCTGTTTGGATGGGGGTTGGGGGGACTCTGAGATACCAACCCTGTCTTGAACTTCAGAAGAATTAATGAATAGAATTACCTTTATACAAAATCCATACTCTGCGGGTGCATTGTACAACTTCTTGCCTGCTATCAAAGAGAAGATATTGCTGTCTTCTAGGTCAGCCAACAATTGCAAGTGTCTTGGCTCCTGGGGAAACAATATATTTTATCATAGGTAAGTATAGGATTTTTGAAGGTCTTGCTGCAAGCTTTGCAGTCTTTCCAGAGCAGCCCCCAACAGAGGGCAGTGTACGAACACTGTGCTCCTGTCCCCGGCAGCTGGAACTGGACCTGGTGTGTCTGCCACATTTTAATCACCAGCCTATAAGCAGAAGCTGCTTTATACCAGAAACTGACAACATACTTATTCAACAACATGACAGAAAGAGTAGCACAGTCTACTACATTGCTCCAGAGAAATATTAAAGTTAGATAATATAAAATATTGTTTAAGGTATTATGTTAAGCTAACTCATGAACAATGCTCATGAGAGAGCATTTCTCTTGCTAACCTTGTTAGCACGACTTCTGTAGCCACAATGATGGTGCCCAGATAGTTTGGCTTTATTATCTAACAATCCTCTACTGGCTATTTTCATGCACTGAGAGCTCAAGGCTTGAATGGCATTTGATCATAGCTTGCTTATCCTTTTCTATGGGATATGAAAAGGCAACACTTTTGTGCAGGTATTTAAAAACCACAAAAGTACTGGCTGTAAATGCAGAAAATGCTTTTACATGCTAGTACCATGCAATTTCTTTTTTAATCTTACCTTTGAAGTTCCTTTTGTAGAACAATAAAGTCCTGATCTCCTCAAACACACATACAATTTCTTCCATGATTTCCTACCCAGCTCTTTCACATGCAAGAAACCTTGAATTTCAGGGCAGCTACTGGAGTTCAGAAAGTTCTGTTGGAGAGGAAAATGTAAATAAGGATTGTGTCCTATGGAAAGATCATAAAATTGTCACTGCATTTGCAGAACAAAGAAGCAAATGGTAAACCCCTTTTCTGACTTGGGGGGCAGTTTCACATTATGCTTAAACTGACCTAGATGTTTATATTGATTTACAGGTAGAATGGATATCACTGCTCCTCCCATTATGTCTACCTAGCTGTCTGCTCCTGCTACTGATATTTTCCTGTTCTCTGTGTCCATACTTCCATATCCAAAAGGCTAACCAGTTCTGTGTACCCCCATTCTTCTTCCACTTGGCCTGAAGGGATACAAAGTATGCTTATTAATTCTTAAAATAATACCTTGTCACAACAATTCAGGCAACTATTCTAGCTTGGAAACATTGGCCAAAATCTGCAACTTGATCCTAAAGTTTCAGAATGGGAATAGCCTATTTCAGTATATCCCACATTAAAGTCTTACTCAGCACATGAACCTGTCCCAAGACAAGAGGTATGTCAAACAACAAAATATTTAACTCAAAATGAAACACAAATAACTGCCAGCTTATATACTAGACTTCAAGATCCAGAAATGTTTAAGTTCTTGACAAAAGCAGAGGGACCACATATGGAATCGTTTGATTTGCAATACATCAAAGGAAGGAAGTATTAACTATGGTTTATGAACTGATGGATTGCTCCCTTATTACAATGGGCCACATATTTAAATGTCAGAGGGCTTGCTCAGTAAATTAAATGCCAAGCTAATAAATTCAGAAGTAGGAAGAAAAATGCATAAACCTGGTTGGCCTAGAGATGCCCATGCATTACTTGAAAGTTGTGTTTTGATGTTATATGGTGGACAATGCCCATAGGAAAGGAAAAAAGGTGTCTGAATTCTTTTTTCCATTATAACTTTTTTTTTTCAGTTGTCCTCCTTGTCTCACCTAACAGAATGCAAAAGAACAGTCAATTTTCCTGCTATTTGTGTGTTCATCCACTTCTCAGCTGTGAAAGGGAAAGACCAAATGAGGAATATATTCTCCCTGTCCAGCTAGATAAACTAAAAGTAAACTAAGATGCAAGCTTTTCTGCATACCTGAGCCAGGCTGACACTAGGGAAAACAGATCCCACTCTTTATAATGCTAGTGTCTTTTAAAGTGCTAGTGAAAATACTAGCACTTTTAATGCAGTGTGTGATATTTAATGTTCTTCTCTATTTTGCATGTAATTAAAAACAGTGCACCTTCTCACTGTTTGAGGTGGTGTCAGATGAAACCACGCTTAATGACTACTGGACTGAAGGAAGTTTAACTTCTTAAATTCAGAACTGTCATAGAAATTATGGAAAATACTTCTGTTTTTTTAAAAATAAATCATAGAATCATAGAATGTTAGTGGTTGGAAGGGACCTCTGGAGGTCATTGAGTCCAACCCCCTTGCCAAAGCAGGATCACCCAGGGCAGGCCACAAAGGAACGCATCCATGCAGGTCTTTAAAGTCTCCAGAGAAGGAGACTCCACAGCCTCTCTGGGCAGTCTGTTCCAGACTCTGACACTCTCACAGTGAAGAAGTTTTTCCTCATTTGAGGTGGAACTTCCTATGCTTCACCTGCTACAATTGTCTCTTGTCCTATAACAGGGCACAACTGGCCCCTTCCACTTGACACCCATCTCTCAGACATTTATAGTCATTAATAAGATCCCCTCTCAGCCTTCTCCTCTCAAGACTAAAATCCCTTAATCATCCTTGTAGCTCTCCATTGGTCTCTGTTCAGTAGATCCCAGTCTCTTTTGAACTGGGGAGTCCAAAACTGTACACAGTATACCAGGTGTGGTGTGACCAGGGCAGAGTAGAGGGGAAGAAGAACCTCCCTAGACCCGCTGGACACAATTTTGTTAATGCACCCCAGGATGCCGTTGGCCCTCTCGGCCACAAGGGCCCATTGCTGTCCCAATGGCGTATTTAATATAAATGCTTTAAGGAAGATATTTTTATGGTAGAACAATGAACCAAAGTGAATGTACCAAATCCTCTTTCCCTCAGTCTCTCTCACGCTGTTAACCTCTGTGACTTCTGCTCCTTAAGGACTATACCTAAACGAGCCTTCCCAGAAGCAAACTCCTGTATCTTACAAGGTTGTAGGGCTTTCCCTCCCCTACAACTTGGGTTACCCTAGGTTCAAAACTTTTCCATCTTCAAGAACATTTAGCTCTTTTAGGGAATCCTGCTGCATGTGTTAACAAGCACACTCAATTCTCCACTTACACTGCAGCAGAAAGGGTCCAGTGTATGAACACCTCTGTTCCTACCAGTCTGTGGCAATGCCTATGCACAACAGTTTCTGTTCCCAATTGCAACCTCAGTGCATGTGACTTTCATTTTTAATTTCAGAAACTGGTTTGACTTTTCTTTCATTTTACAAATGAGAGTGGATGCTAACATATATTTAATGGATTTTGAAGCGTTAAGGGACAAAATGAGTGCACTGGTTCAAAGTCAGTGGAAACTTGTATTTAAACATGCAAAATGACAGAATTGCAAGTATACTTTAATAATGTATTTGTGTCTTCTGCTTTATAATTTACCTCTTATTTGTGGCATTGTCTTCCAGACATCATGATCTTTTATTCTTAATGCAGTACTGTTTTTAATAAACTGTGTTTTAATTTGGCTTAATGAGTTAAACAGAGAAAACAGCTGAAGTGAAAAAGCTTTAGACTACAGAATTTAGATCAGAGTGCTTATATTTAGAGGTTTAAGTGAATGAGTTACTAGTTAGAGAGTGAGTCCATCCTTCAAAAATCCTTGGAGGTCAACCAACTGTACCACCACCACAGTGCCTTCATGAGTGAGCAAGAAACTGTACAGCAACATCACAGCTTCAGGACAAGCAAGCTCAATGCACACACCACTGCCAACCTGACCACAAGACTCTGCCTACGTACAAGGTACTCATCCCTGTAAGGTAACTTGGGGAGCTTTAAATGGGGATACTTTATTAATTCTACATACAATTTTCTGTAACTATTTGCACGTACTTCTTAGGGACTTATTTTACTTCTTAGGGAGTTATTTTTCCATATAAAAGAGCAGCTAGTTGGTTGAACCATGAGGAAGTTGGTCCTTATTGTTGACACTCACCAGGCACAAACATGGGAAATAAAAAGTAAAAGCAAAACCTGTTACCATCTAAAGTCCATCTTTTAATGTACAATTGCATTTTTGCAGTCTGCTGTGCTATGAAGTGGAGTACAGAAGAGTATTTCTGTACTTCTGTTTTGCTTTTTGTAAGATGTATTTGTTTATCTAGAATTGTATCTGTGAACACATCTATGACTCCCTTCCTTCCTTCCTTCCTTCCTTCCTTCCTACCTGCCTGCCTGCCTTCCTCCTCACCACTCCAGCTCCAACATTTTTTTGTCCATATGGATAACTCACAGTACCTGCAGAAGCTGTGACTGTGGGATACTGCCGTTTGTTTGTTGGCACCAGGCAACCATTTGTTCTGGAAAGAAATTCTAGACACAAAAAGATAAGACAATTGAAAGCAATGTTATATATGGAAAATTTTACATAGAGCAAATGAAATTTTCTTCCAGTATTTAATTTGTTGAAACTATCACTCTTAAATCAATTTGGAGATCCCCTGAAAAAGAAAGTAATACTGGGGCTTCAAAGTGTGGTTCTTCCCTTCCTTCTGCTCACCAAACACCCATACAGACAGAATATAGATTGTTAAACTATCTGACAGGCAGCATTTCCTAAGTGCATTTTCCCATCATTTGCTCTTCTACTGAAAGCTTTCAGGGCTCAAAAGGACAGGAAGAACAGTCCTGCGGGTTTGGTATGCAGTGACTCCTTGCTTATTGCATATTCTCCCACCAAATTCCTGGGCTTCCCTCTCCATCCAGAAAGGTTGTTCAGTGAACACGTTTTTTTGCCATGTGGAAGATGCAGATCAGGAGGAATAAAAAGTTCCCTCTGTCCTCACAGGGGTAAGCTGGATGCAAATGCATTAAAAGAAATCTCAGGCAGGGATGGATGATGCAGGATCTCCAGTATGTAAACCTTTACCTTTCTATCACCTCTTTACATCCAAAGTACACTCCAATGCTGTATCTGCTTCACTCTAAAACCTGCTCAGTCCCTCAGAAGGCTCCAAATGAAGTGTCATTCAAACACCTTAATTATGAGAAAGAGCTCATTTGTGACTGATGATGTTTACATTATGCTTAGGGCTTGAAACCCTTCAGTCTGTCAAGAGAGAAGCCCTTAGCAATTTCTACTCCCATGTGACTGTATTTCAGGGTAATCCAACAGAGCCCAATGTTTTTTCTTGTAAGAACAGGTCACCATACATTCCATGAAATTAAATAATAAAAACAGAATGAGGGCAGATGTGCAATCATTAGGCTGTGTCGCGTGCCCTGCTTCACATACTAGATTTGAATAATCTCAAAGCAGACATCTACCTCCTTTCCCCACCCCACAGACACAGAAGCAAATACTGTTTAACACAAAAACAGGTGCTTCTACAGAGCTTTTCCATTTCAGGCATCTGGTACAATATCTCATTCATACTACATCTTTGCATGACAAAGGCCAGACAGTTTTCTGACTGCTAAATTGATGACTTGACTCCAGATTTATTCCTCTACTTTTCCTTTTCATTTGCCATGCTTTAAAATGCCTATATAATTCAGTACACTGAATTTACACTACAATTATACTAAGTAATTCTTGAAGATTTTAAATATTATTTGAAACATCCAAGACATGCAGAAATGCCTGAAATAAAACAATGAGTGATTGTAAGAAGATGAATCACAAGGAAAATGTTTCCACTGTAGAACATTTGTCACTCTTCAGACAATTTAAATTTCAGTCTTCAGGGCATAAAAAGAAGGGCTGAAAAGGAATCACCCTTCTGGCAGGTAAGATGCACAATGAGTTATGAAAGCTAACATTTACCAGCCTTTCTTTTATAGAAACAGTGCCATATGGCAACAGCTAATGCAATGGATAGGGAGCCTTCACATTCTTACACCAAAAGCATGATTTATTCTCTGATTGCAGGAGCCTGGGACTGAATGCCAGGCATTCAGGGTTTTATGCCCGTGATCTATTATTAAAGTATACCACATGAAAACAATGTTCTAGCTCCTATGATATCAAAATTTTGTACAACACTCAGATGTTCATAGGTTATCTGATAGGAAGACCAACAAACATGAAAAATTACTAACACACCATGTACATAAATGTTTCGCCCAGTAAAGTCAAGACACAAACTGTGACAGAAGCACTAGTAGATGACAAATGTACATGCAAGCACACATGCAGGATGCAGCAACTGTGCATTAGTGTCTATGAGGAAAGGAATAAATGTATCATCTTCAGTAACTTCAGCAATGAGTTTTCATGTGACCTCATGTATCTTTTTTCTTCTGGTGCCACAAATGCCTAACTGACCCAAAATCTGTTCTCACCTCAACCACATCTGGATTACCCCTCTTCAGCTATCTAGCTGGGTCGCACCAGCTGACATCGCTTCATGTCAACAGCCTCTTTCAACTTAGTTGTTCAGATAAAATGTGAAAAATAATTCCCAAATAAGCAGGTAACACTGAAAACAGTTTATAATTACAACACTCAAAGGATCTTACAATTCCAGGAATAAGTATAGATATGACATACTTTTCAAGCACAGATGACATGGAGACGATGAGATACTATGATCAGGAAAGAAGGCAGAGCACACTAGTAAAGCACAGCCATAGGTGAGACACTGTTCAACATATAAACTGGAAATTCCTTGTACAGAGGAAGTACTTTAGGGTTTACTCAGAGGGTTTTTCTTAAAATTATTACTGTCAGAAACTAAAAAGTTTGGATACTGCACATTATGTGATCAATTTGCTTCAAATCAAATGACTTTGGAGATAGTAAGTAAATTGCACTTCTGCTTTCTTTAAACTGACAAAGATTTCCCTGTCTTGGCCACTTTTCAATATAACAATGGTCATTTTGAAACAGGTATATTTAGTAACTTGAAAACACTTGAGGTTTTTAGCCTGGGAGGATAGCATCAGGAATTTACACATTGTTTAAAATTTATTTGGAAAGAAATCTGTTTGTTGGTTACTTTTTTAACAGATGTTAAAGACATAATATGTTACTGCATATGTTACAATTATAATGTTACTGCAATGCATCCCTCTGTGATGTAAACACCTAAGTAATGAAACTCACCATGGGATTTTTGAAAAATTCATATTTTGCGTAATTCTTCCTGAATAAAAATTTACTTTCACTTCCCATTGTGGACTCAACTTGAACTATGAGCTCATGATCTTCCAAGCACCTCTCTGTGGAAAAAGAAGATGATGTTAACACAGCAAACCAGCAGAAGCAGCAAGTTCAACTTCCAAAGAACAGGAATAAAACAATCCGTTGTAATTCCGTTACTTTTAAGAAGTTAACAAAACATATTATAGTTTTCAAACCATACTGCCATGAGACATTTAAAGGGACTAGGCCATAGTAAGTATTACAGTTTACATGGCAGTGTTCTTCAAATATTTTCTACACCAGGGCTTCATAAGCACTGACTTTTGAGAAAAGAATGTAAGATTTTTTTGTGTGCAGTAGCTTAAATGATACACATGAACCTCTTTGATGCTGGCTATATGCTGTGGAACAGGCAAAGTAGACAGATTTAAGGGGAAAAACCTTGTGGAAAGGTCTTGAACTATCACAGAAATACAGTGTCCTATTTGATCACACTCTATAAAACCAGTTCATTTCAAGGTGAACTTCAGGCCTTTATTGTAGATGCTAGACAATGGGGTTTATTATGAAAGAGGTCACAGGATCTACTTTACAGCAATACTGACAGAGACAAATGTTTTGTACACATGACAGGGCAATTTTCTGCTCTAGATTTGGTTACAAGGTAACTCTCCATAACCACCACTTTTCTGGTCAAAAGAATGGCACATCAAAGCATGAACAGATAGCTTAACAACCCAATTCACTGAAAGCAGTAACTGGAAAGAAGGCAACTGGGCTAACTATGCATTACCTCATGAACTCATTATCTCAGCAAATCTTCAAAGTTTCCAAGAAAATATTTAGGTATTTTCAAAAGTTTTAATAGACAGTACTTTAATCCCTTACATAATAGGAAATAAAAATTAGGAAATAAAAAATAACTTTTGCAAAGCTCTATCAAAAATATGTGTCTCTTGCTGGCCAAGGAAGTTTGGAGAGTCCCTTCCCCACTTCATGTTCTTGCATCCTTGCATCCCCATGGTTTAAAATGCCAAACTGCCACCCAGCTTCTCTTGGCGTGTTTTCAGGATACAAAGCAGAAGTCACTGGTATCTCAAAAAGCAGCAGACTCTTGAATATCACCTGAATTATTAATCTTAGCAGGTTAACGATTAAAGTTCTCTGACTGAAGATGTAACCTCTCCCTGAATTATCTCATTGTCTTTTTTACCTACATATAGACTGTTAGTCATCACCAGCTCATTGATGACTTCAGCATTTACTGTCCATTTGCTATTTCCTGCTTGTCACCACACAAAGCTGCGGTCTTCACTTTCCCGACACACTGAAGATTGCATGCCTAAGGACAAGGACAAAACATGTCCTGTTCATTCTGTCCTGAGGAAATGCAATATAGATGAACATTTGTTAGTTTGTTTTGTATTTTGATCCTTAAGTTTCTGTAAATATACCCAGTGACTTTTTCTTAGATGCTTTAGAAAACTGACATCAATGTGTTTCTTTGATAGATTCTGTAGTGAATCCTGCTCCTGCTGATTTAAGGTTTACATTTTCATTTTCCACCTTGAATAAAAGGTGCATCATTTCATAGCACATGCATGTAGAAAGGAAGCTAGTCCTGGTCAGTTTGCTACTGGTTCATCAAAGTTGTGCACTTGGGAAGTCTTTGACAATTTGCACTCAGTACAAATGAGATGAACTGCCACTTGACACATCAGCAACTCAAACTCAGCTCTGCTTTGACCTTCCTGCTACAAAGCTAGAAGCACAGGTGTCAGTCTGTCGTCAAGTGGCAATGGTGTTGAAGTGACCACAAATGTCTCCTTTTAGATTATCTGATAGGGTCAATTCAATCTCCTCTACATACTCACTACAAGAACTTTCTTTTTAGCCCTCAAAAGTATCCTGTATTTTTATCTAAACTTCTACGTCTACTTCAGTGTGAAACAAGATGGGAAAAGGAGCTGGATTCCATTGTGAACAATTCACAGGCATGGCCCCAAATTCCCAGTTAAGAGAATCACTACAAATGACAGGTGGTCCAAAGTGTGAAACAGCCTACCCTGGTTTTGTATTTTAGCAAGTGCTGTGTCTAACTGTTCCGTTTTTAATTAGTTCAGATGAAGGCAAATTTAAATTCAGTGCACATGCAAACAAGAAAACCTATGTACAAAACCATGCAAAAATTCTTTCTTCTAACCCTACATATAGCTCAGACACCTACTATTTTCCTTTCCTGCTTCAACTATATTAAATAAAATGTACAGTCAATTCTGGAGCTGGAAAAATGAGATTTGTAGGTAGGGATTCTTTCAGTGTCCAGACATACACTATCATGACAGTCTGTTTTAATCATTATTATTATTTCTGTTAATATCCAACACAGTTATCTCAGTCCCCATTGTAACCTGACAATATTTAAGCACAGACTAGCACATAGGGAGAATACCACATTTTATGAACAGGTCAGGTGTATTTTTAGTTGCAAATGAAAAAAAAAAACGGCTCCAATTCAAGTTTCACAGACTACTTAATTCTTGACCACAAGTGTTTTAGATACTAGTGGTAACATACAGCAGGAACCATTTCCACATGTCAAATGTAAGCCAGTCTGATGTTAAATTGTCACACTGTTGCCTCCAGTGAGAACACCAATGCTTTGTGCAATCCAATAGCTGTTTGAAGTTATTTGCAAGGACATGTGTTGGAATACACTTGACTACACATGCAAAGTAAGTAGTCTGGTGAAGGTTCCTTAAAAACTGAGATCTAGAAGATCATCACAATGAGAGATGTGCAGCTGGCTTCAGAAATTTGCCCATCATAAGTCTGCTCAATAGTAAAAAATATGAACTGGTTCTGCAAACTGAGTTCTTTTGGGAAGTCATATTAGGCAAGACCAGGGGAAAATAGTAAGATAGTGAACTTAATGAAGGAACTTGCCTTTTTTGATGGGTTTCAAGATTACCATCTACAGCATTAAGTCGGCAAGGATGTCTTGAGTAAGAAATAATGTCTTCTGGAAACACTGAATTCTCACTGCTCTTAAACCATAGTTCTTTCCACACTGCTAAGTATCCACTATTGTTTCATACTTATACTGGCAGTCTTATTTCTAGAGGGAAAAATATGGAATACCAAACATCTGATAGTAACTTCACCTAAGGTGCAGACAGGTTACTACCATGACCTAACAGCCTCTGAAATACAAGGAAGCATTTAAGCTACTGAGAAGCTAGAAATAAGCAGCTGTATAACAACAAAAAAAATCAAACTGCAACCAAAACTGGTTGGACACATGACAGCTGGCATTTGAAGTTTATTGAATTTTAAAGTTTGTCACAGTGTATACTTTGGTCCCCAAATACAAGAAACCAGATGTTGTCATCTCCCGTTAAATGAATTCTTTTATTCTCTTTTCTGTCCACATCCTCTCAAACATGTGAAATCTGTATAATTACTTTTTTTTTTTTCTTTTTGATACTTTAAATACTTCTTTCCTTTGTCTATTCACTTTACACCCTCAAAGGCTGCATTACTTTTCACACATCTACTGCACAGCCTACAGAGGACAGCCCTGGAGCAGTCCCTTAGGAAAAAGTTTGGTGTCTGCTGAAGTCCCAACCTGCACACCCCATTTCTCTGGGACAGCCAGGGCCCCGCTTTGTGCTCCAGTGTGAAACAGAGGTCCACGGCAGGCAGGTCCCCACGTATATAAATGCAGCCCGATAAGTATCTTGCTCTTTTCCCATCATTGTTAATTACCACGTTATTTGTGTGTAAACAGAAGCTTTTGATTTCCTAATCAGCCTCCTGCCCGATTCATTCAGAGATGTCACACACCAGAGTTTGACAGCACAATTAGTCACCATGGAAGCTATTGTGATGTCACAAACACTGAATTGTGGCATCATTGAATGAATCTGGCAGGAGAAGGATGTTGGTTACAAAGGAGAAGGCTTCTGTTTACACAATACCTTGGCAATCAGCAATGATGGGAAAGAGAATATAGAAAAAGAGAGCCTGGTAGTTTAATGAGCATTGATAAAACTGAACATTTGTAAAGGTTGTTAGAAGCAAGCATGTGGCATATGAAGCTACAGAGATAAAGATTCTGTAATTTATACCTAAAGTATTCACCTCGTCCTATATCCTCAGAACTGAAACTATATCACAGATATATACAAGTGAGTATTTCATGATAATTTTTACATATTTCTGTATTAGAATAGATATCCAATAAAACAACCATTCAGTAATCAGGATATCTTTTTTTTTTTTAGTGGTATTTTGTAGAAGGGTGAATTTATGTGTGTTCAACATTACCAGTTTAGGGAATTGCATCTCCAGCAAATTGTTTCCATTTTTTATTTGTAAGTGTTCTGAATTACATTCTTAGATATAAAAAAACCTCTGTGAACTACAGCTTAGCATTCACAATTCCAGTGCTGGTGATCACAGCTTATGATTTGCCTTCCTCTATTTTCTAGAAAAAATTCCCCATGAAGCGTATCAACTAAAATTCCAATTGCTGCACTTTCTAAAGCATTTTTCTATGCTATGTAGAATTACAGTCAGCGTATATGAGCGATATGCAGTTGCAAGATGCACAGCAGAACCCTGCAACTAATCAGTGCCACAAAATAACAGGAAAAGCAAGACTGAATAACATAAGATCCTTTCAGGTACTGTAATTAAACCAATTCACAGTGTTATTTAATTCCCCACAGTTCTTCCTCTTGCTGCCTTCTTGCAACTGTAACCATGACACCTTAATTTCAAGCAGGTGGAGGAGCTGCTGCCTGGAGAGCAGATGCCACTGCTGGTCCAGAAATTGCCCAGGGATTTGCGGGTAGTGCCACCATTTTTTTCCTGCCTGAAGTCAAGTTTAGCCAACCCCCTCCCCCACCTCAGCATGTCTAGCTTTCATAAGCATTACTGTAGGTATGCAAAGCTGAGTCTGTTCACCCAGGTCTCCCAGCTGGTGATGAGCTGATCTGTTTCACAGGACCAGTACTCTAAGGATCAAGCTTAATTTGCCTAAGCTGTTTATTTGCAATAGCTTCAGACACAGCAAGGTAGCAACAGAGCGCTAGCATGAAGATTAGACAATTCTTTTTCTTTTTTATAATTAGAAAAAAAAAAAGAGGATGGGAAATAAGAGGAGTTAAAATGGCTTAAACGCTTAACACATCAAATTGCAATACACAAAAAGCATGTATGTGACTTCAGCTAATTGTACAAATAAAAGCAGTGGAAAGAAAACGTTCTGGCTGGAAGCACATTAATATGAATTACACATATTTTATGTTCCCAGGTAACCATGCCACCCCTTTGACCATTCCCTACCTAATCCTAGGTGAGGGTGATGCTCCACTAGAGTCCAGCTGTTATCATCCACACAATGACTTTTGTAAACGAGCAGCTGACAGAGGTCCCTGGCTGTCATGTCTGCTAGAATCTCGACCACTTTGCTTGTTCCATCTTCACTAAAGACTTTTACATCCTGCAACATAAAGGGTACACTTACAGATCAACAGCTCTGAACATAGGTAAACCACACAGCTACCGTACAAAAGCATCCTCTTGGTGTGACAGTTCCAAGCACCTTGGCAGCCAAGACAAATGACATGGATGATTTACTTTTAAACACTTTTCTTGATGCCCCTTTGCCCTATTTCCCCTCCCCCCTCCCCAATACCTCCCTGCACTAAACAAAGATTCAGCAGGGTTAAATATGACCACATAGGCAGTAAAAGTCAAAGAGCAGATTCTGTATAAAGCTGTATAAGGTAAGCAAATGTAAAACAAGATTTAAAGAGTACTTCAGCAACAGTGGGCAAGATAAATTACATCCAGTTAAACACACGATTTTCTTTGTGATCCCGATGGAGGCCTCTGAACATTTACAGAGGAGCAGGCCAAGACCTCCAAGATTAAAAATGGCTCTCTTGTTCCCCACTAACTTTTTATTATTTCACTTGGGGAGGTCCCACTTGCAGTTTGCTGGTGGATCAATTTGCTAGCACAGTCTACACGTTTCTCTCCCTACCCAGAGTTCTCTTTTGATCCTAGCTTGAAAGTAGTTCAGAACCAAACATGCATACACTGCACATCCTAAATATTAATGGAGATGAGAGAACAAGTCAGGAACCTTCTGCCCACCTCCTGAATTATACAGATGCTTTCCTCTTTGCATTGTTCTGCTTAAGTGAGAGACACTTGCTGCGAAATTATTTCTCTGGATGAACATGCAGGTCTGAGATTTAAATCAACTCCACAATTAAAACTCTCTGCATCCGAGCAAGGGAAGGTGAATCTAACAAAAACCTGGAGGGTAATTTGATATGGAAAATCTTACCTCAACGGCACGTAAAAGGCAGCAGTCGGAAGAACAAGATGGCATTTTAAATAGAGATTGCCTCTTGAGAGAGAGTTTGTTCTCTGCCTCCACCGACCCTTTGTAGCCTATGGCTGGGCGCCCGGGGTGCAGGTGGTGTCAGCGGACGGCGGTACCGTACCTGTCACGTAGCCCCTGCTATGGGGACTGTTTCTGGGGAGGGAAACAACTCTGCCAGAGCTCCACTCAAAGGGTTACACGCAATCTTTGCGGTAGTGAATCAAACCACACTGTGTAGACCAATCCTAGCCCTCCCTCTGACTGATGTAATCATTTCCCACACACTATCAGACTTCCAAATTATTCCCGCCCCCCCCCACCCCCCAAAGAAAAAGAAATTACAAAGGAAATTTGTTTTTCTGACCTCCCACAAGCGTTTGAGACCCCTGGGGCACCCCGAAGTTGCGGGTCGGGGGGAGCCGAGACACCGGCGGCAGAGACACGCGTGCTGCCCAAGCGCCGGCGCCGCGCCTGCCCGCAGCCCGGCCTGGAAGCGGCTGATGTCATATGCCTTCAACTTAAGCACTTGAACTTCTCCTCCCGACGCTCCCTGCCGGGCTGCCCCGGCCCCGCTCCGAGCCCCAGCCAGCACCAGACGCTCTGCCCCCGGGCCGGGCGCTACGGGCCGGGGGCGAGGGGGCGGCGGCAGCGCCGCATGCCCAGCGCCCGCCGCCTCCCTACCTCCCCTTCGCTACCCCGGCTACGGACAAATTCAAGCCCAGTGAGGGAGGAGTTAAAGCCTCATCTATCCCAAATGACTCAAACCCGCGCGTTCAGGAAACGGCTTCATCTGACAGCAGAGATGAGGCAGCTCTTTCAGAAGTCGGCTCTGGAGAGGAGGGGGGAATCCCGGCAGCCGTAGCCCTGGGAAGGTACGCACGCTGAACGGTGCCAGAGCTGCACGCCCACTTCTGGTACCGCGGAACTAAGTCAGGGGCATCCTCTCACACACACGCATACTCTCCGCTTTTTGTCCTGCGGGTCAGCCTGCTTTCTGTGTCCAGCACCCGTTTGGCGGGGAAGCGGCTCATTGCAGCCGCGCACGGAGCGGGCCGAGCTCCGGGGCACCGGCAGTGGAACCGGCCCGCCCTACCCAGCGCAGCGCAGCCGGCGAGCAGGACACGGGGCAGGGAGGGATGCCCGGCAGAAATTACATGGGTTTGCAACAGGGCAGAGCAGCTCTCGCGTTCCTTGTCTGGCCGCGCAAGCACCCACACGGAAAAGCCAGCATTCAACACGACAGAAAGTTGCTATTTTACTCAGGGGGGAACGGGGAGGGACTAATACGCACTTGAATATTTTTTTAAACTACTTTTTATTGTAATAGATTGGAAAGGAGAGACAAAACCAAAAAATCAGTTGTGAAAGAATTCCCTTCTAGTTCCAGCTTACTCTCTGCCTGTAACTCCCCTTTCCGTATTGAAACTAAGCTATTTCAGATGCATTTCCTGCCTCAGGAACCAACCTGGTGACATCATTCATTCATTCATTAGTCACTGGGAAGCACAGCCCTGCGCTCTCTGCCTCAGACTTCACATGGGAGCCTGTACCAGGCACACGCCCGACGAACCGCCGCTTTGGCAATGTCTGGGGCACAAAGAACTCTCTCTCTTTTCCTTCCCTGCAGTTTTGCTGGGAATGCGGCAGTGATATAGTGCAGGTTGCACCTGATCCTTGTCACTGCCAAGTCCCAGAAGAGAGGGAAGGCTGTTCCACTGAGGGTGCCTCTCAAGTTTTTGCTGGTGGAAAACACAACCACCACACTTTTCCCGGCTCCCAAGTGCAGAAAGACTTACTGGAGTATGGCCGCCGGAAGAAGGCTGGAGCTGTCTTTTAAGCTCGTTCATGCCGTGCTCCTTTGGTATGAAGTGAAGGGGTCATGGGTACGTGTCCCTCCCTTCCCCCTCCTTGCCCAGAGTTTGAGCTGATGCCAGCTACCCTGGTGTACAACAGTGTCTCAGAGCAAGTACGGGACGCACAAGCGCTGTCATCTGGTTTGCGACTCTGCTGTAACGCCACGTTCCCTGCGCCCCAGGAGCCAGGCCCTGCAGGCAGCACCCGGCTGTTCCCACACTGCAGGACTGCGGGAGACACCTTACAAACGTCAGTACATTTGTTCACAGGGCTGGCCAGTGGCGGGGATTTGCAAAGATGCCTTCAAAGCCCAGACACTGGAGTGCAGTGGGTGGATGGCGTGAACACAGAAACGGGCAAGATAACTTTCAGTGACTATTAATAGTGCTGTGTTTGCTATCAAGGACAACACAAGGCCGTCTATCACCAATGACATCACTGATATAAAATACTGCATCGGGAAGGGATGTAATGTCCTGAGCTCAACCCTGCCCTAGAGACCAAAGTGAGATGAAACCTCATTCCCCTGCAGAGGCAAGAGTGCAATGGTCCTTGTCCCTAAGAGGCTTATGCAAGAAGTAAGGGGATTTCATGCCCTTGTATGCTGTAGAGCATGATATGCAACCACAGATAGAGAACTGGCTCAACAGCAAAGCTTCAGCTCAAACTTTCTGACAGTTTCTGTGACAAAAGAGGCAGATAATATTCCTGTATCACTGGGGGGACTTAATTTTTAAATTTTTACAATTAGTCACATTCAACTCTCTCACAATTCCTGGTTATTTTTGTTCCCCCTTCTTTTTTTCAAGGAAGCATCTCCTACTTTAAGATGTTAAAGGCTCCTTGTTCAAACTTATTCCATTAGAAACATTGTTTCTGTTGCACAATTGATTTGGGGCTTTCTAGATAAAGTAAAATGAAGCAGCATTCATTCTGAATAAAATGCTCCAATAATGAAAACACTTAGCCTAAAGATGGGTTCAGAAAGTTAGTCTGACATTTTGCCCTGCATCTCTTCGAGAAATGCAGTGAAATGCAACAGCAGACTGCCTGCAACAGTGATTTACAAAAGGCCCTAATTACGTCAGCAGCACAAGGCACCTTCTATTCAAAATTAAGGTTAAGAATGCTAAGCCAAGCAGAGCACTATATTGGCTGAACATTCAGTGCTTTACAGTGCANCCTGTAATTTAATGGTCACATTACTACTTCTCCACTTTTCTATTTGTGCTATTTTTTCCTTTTTTTCTTCAAAAGAAAACCTACAACTGTATACAATTACCATAACAATTGATGCTTTTAAAAGATGTTATGCTAAAAATCTTCAAGCATCAAATAGATCCAAATTTGAATTCTACAAACTGAAATGAATCACAGTGTAATTTGTATCAGTGCAAACCAGTATTTGTTACCCTGGATTATGATTCAAAATTAAGTATAAGGAGTACCTATCATCAGATGGCCATCTGACTGAAATCTAATAGATAAAAGGTTTCAGTACACTAGTTTTTCAAGAGTTTTTCTTTAGAAGACACAAAGATCAGATACATCAGAGGAAGCCATTAAAATACACTGAAGAGTCACTACCAAGATCTGCACAAACTGAAAATGCAAGTTCTGAATTTTATCCCCCGATTTCATTCAGCAAGATTGTTCAGACATGAGAACCACACCATCAGCGAGGTAAACAGAAAGAAAAACTGTATTGAGAAATGCCTGTACCTTGTACAAGCAGAAGGAGCGATTTATTGCAGAAGGCACCTATATGCCAGGCAGGTACTTGCTGTTTTCACTGGAACCCTGTTTTGATAATTTTTCTGAAAGCTTTCTATACTTAAAGCTCATGGCCTCACATAAGCAGAGTCACTGGAGGAATGGGGAAGCTTTCAGTTAGGATCAGTCAACTCAAAGGTGCTGAAGGCTCAAGTTCTGCATGTAGGTTACCCTTGAACTGCTATTTGCCTAGTGGAGGAGTTAACAAAAAAAAAGGTTTGCTTCCTCAAGTTGCAAACCTTTGATAAAGAAAAGCCTCCTAGCACACTCTGCACACCTGACAGACAGGCAATTTAGTCAACCAGGTCTACTCACTGGAGCACCAGCCAGTTCCCCCATACTTGCTCAGCAGCATTAAGGCAGCATTGTAAGACATGGCAATTTAAACTGCTACAATGAAATATATAGGTCAACCCTATGGCTCTTTTTGCCTCCTCTGTTGCACAGCTAGGGCAGGAAAAAAGCCCTTCAGACAAACAGCAGCAGTAGCAGCAATACATTGCAGACAGGATCACTTATATAGAAGGCATCAGACAGCACTTCTTTACAAAAGAAAAGCAACTGTGAGTTGTTTGATCACTGCTTTTTTTCCTAAATATACACATAAAGCTCTAGGAAATGCTGAGGTTAAGGTTCTCATAGCAACATTAACTCCTCTGGCATATACTAAATTTAGGTACACATTTGAAAGCCTATGAACAACAAAGGAGAACAACTGTTGTAAGATCAAGATCATAGGCTTTGACTTTCATATTCAGAACAGCACTCAAAAAAAAAAAAAAAAAAAGGCTTCATTTGGCCATATTATAAAACTCTGTTTCTGTTTCTCTTTGCTGGGCTATTGAATCTTAAATCAGTTTCTGGGAGGCAGAGGAATAACGTGACTCGGAGTTCACAGTATCATCGTATGTTTAGTGGTCATCGAACACCGATAATGAAATCATGGACTATGTGAGGGTCACACCAGCCAGACAGGTTTTGGGAAACACAGCATCATGGGCACAGAAAGGCAGGGCAGGATTAGTGCTGTCTTCAAGTCAGCATCTATATTTGGAGTGTTAGTGCTTCTGAACCCATCAAGTACAAATGCCCAGGCCCACGTTCACCCCAAGTAACTTTAGAGCATTAAATCCCTTCTGAAGCTAAGGTAGAGAAATGGAGTAATTTAAGATCTAAAGCACATGACAAGGCATTTGTGTGCCTCTTCCAGCTGCAGAAGGAATCTAGACTCCTGAGACTAGACTTCAGCTGGATGCTGTAAGCTATATTGGCTGAATTCAAGCTGTGGTGACTAATCAAGCAAACATGTCTCCCTGCACTACTGGTATAATTACACACTGCAATTGTTGACATTTGAGCTTAAAAAAATAAGCAAAGTTTGTGATTTTGCATACACAAAGCAAATTTAAAGGAACACATACCAATAAGCACATCTGGGGTGCTATTAAAAGTTTAAAACCTCGATATTGTAAAAACAAGCCAAAGCTTTTCCTCCTCTCATTCAAAACTACATGTCACGATAGCAATTTCTTACAATGGATGAAGTCTATATTCACTAGCCACTTCTGTCTTCTCAAAACATAAGTACTAATGCCCTCTGTGTAGACTTGGGCTTGTATAGCAACTACATCAAAGCTTCTTCCAAAATCTCAGCTGTTTACATACAACGGTGTGAACTGTGCAATGTACTTTTAAGAAAGGCCTGTCCAGAGCATGTTTTCAAGACATAACCACTGCCTGCACAGACAGAAGATCTACTCCAAAGTGTGCTCACATACTTAGACACTGAAGGTTTGGAAACTCTTAAGTTGCTACCCTATAATTTCCATATTTACAAATAAAGAGCAGGATGCTGTTTCAAGTGGTACACATCTACATACAGACAACACACCAATTTTGTGCCACTATCCCAAAAAGCCATTTCACTCTTTCCCAGCTGGGTTTAATGTTCACATATTCAGATACATCATCTGATCTGTTTGATGTTCTCACATCTTCCCACTTGATTCCTCTTTTCCCTCTAATATTTTGGTAAAAGAAAGGACAAAGACTAGTTTTCAATCATTTTAAGAGTAACAATAAGCCTTTATGAACATTGCTGCAGCTTCTGGGTGTTTGCAGGATGCTGGAAGAAAGAAAGCAGTTTGGATATGCATTGACACAGTACCAGTCCACACCAGTGGGAAGGCAGCCCAGCAATAGCCAGCTCACCCAGTTTTGAATCCAGGACCCCAGACTCTTTCTGCAGCCCACACCACTGACAGCTTACATTTTCTTCACCTGCATCCTCCCCCACCCAGCATTTCCTATTAGTCTTGATTATAAGTCTGTAAATGTGCTCTCTTCTTTCCACACAGCTCCACCCAACAGCAATTGCTTTTCATGCACAAAATCCTTTCTAGTTTCAAGATCCTTTATGTATGGGGGAAAAAAAAAAAGGTAGTTACAGGCACTGTTACACTCCTTCTATTATGTAATGAAAGACATTAAGTGGTGTTGCCGGCATTAACTTTTATCTTTCATATATTTTATTATGTAATTTATCCCTAGATGGTTTGCAATCTTCTCAGATGTGCTTACAGGCTGCATTATTTATTATCTGAATTTGCTCCAAGAGAAAGGTTTAGTATAGAAGTTCTTGCAAGTACAATTTAAGTCACTAACAGCCCTAGAAGGAGTAATACAAAGATAAACCATAATAATTTCTTGATTAAAATCCTTAAGTAACAAAGCTAGTTACTAAGTATTTTAAATTGTTTTGCCATTATAAATTACTCTGTAGAAAAGGAATTATTACCACAACTTCCTTGCTGCACAGGCTTTAAACCACAAGAACCACATTATTTTGAAGCTTGGCAGACAGCACAACAAGGCTCCAGGGAGAAGCTTCCCATAGGATTTAGAAAAATGGTGCAGGTCCTGAAGACTTGGATGGCTCCTGCTTTCCCAGTAGGACACTGTGACAACTCTAGCTAAGGTTCTTGCCATCTGAGTGCCCAGGCCACCCTGTGAAACCCCTGCAAAAACATCAGCAGACATACAACTCGAACATACAACTGGATTGTCATTCTGATGTACTATTGTCCAATTATAACTTCTACATAGGCAGTCCACAAAATGCTCCTTCCCTTGCATGCTTTTTTGAGAGGAAAGGAGCAGAGAAGTTAACAAAGTAGAAAACAGGAACACCATTAAGGGTTGTATACATAGTTAAGGCACCTCTAGCCCTCCATCTGCATGCACCAGTCCAGGCATGTACTATTAGGAAAGAGATCAGTGACTACTTTCAAAGATGCTTTTGGAATCTGAGAGGAGTATTTAAACATATATGCATTTTTAATACATGGGAAAACCTCTGAGGCTGTGACTATCTCTTATCTAATACAATGTGACCTTGGGCTTTTGACTGTGGTTAACATAATAACAGAAATAAAACAGCAGCAGCTCAAAAATCAGGGACAATGCCAAGTAAGTTATATTTGGAATGTCCAGACATGACAAAATAACATATTATTCTAAGAACTGGTAGTTATGAAAGTTGTCTTAAACAACTACAATCCAATTTACCTAGTTTGGTAGCAAAGGAATGTAAACAAGCATAAGACGCAGAGCTGAACAAAAATTACTTAGAATGAAATACAAAGGAAGACAAAGACAGACCCTCTTCCTCCTAAAAAGAATAATCTTAAGAAGTGAAAAAGCAGATATTAGAATTTGTGAGTTTGTTCCCTAGTGCTTGCAAGTGCAGAGTTCCTAAGCTTTTCTCTGCAACTCCATAAGATAAATGTTAGAAAACAAAAACAAGTTCTTAGCTGACATCTCAGCTCCTACTTCTGACAAGCCTTGCCAGAATTGACAACAGAAGGATAAAAAGAGTATTCATGACACATACAGAGGTGCAGTAGGTTTTTTTTTTAAAAAAATAATATATCTGTCTTTACAAGAGTCCCTTTATTCCCCTCCACATCCCAATAAACCAGTGATAAAACTTAATATACATAGGTTGAGCAGAGAAGACTTGCATTTGAACATATCACAGAGAGACACAATACAGGGCTACAACCGAAGTGTGAAAATATGAAGATAAGAGCATCTTAGGGCAGTAGAAAAGGTAATGGAAGCTAATGGAAAAAAAAAAAAAAAGGCAAAACATGGAGCAAGACTCCTAAGGAAGACTGGCCATAACCTCCAGGCACTCAAGAAATTACAACCATTTAACTATGGGAACCTGAAGTAGAAATATACTATGAAACTCACAGCCTAAGGGCCTCCACATGCTGAAAATCCCAAAAGGTCTCAAAAGGAAACAAATTTCCCGCACTCTGATGGTATCAGTGTCTCAACCCACAACAGGTTTTTCTGATGGGGCTGAGTTCACACTGCTCGGGCAATAGGTGTGCTTTATAAAGAGCAGTTGAGAGGCTTCACCAGAGTAGCATGGCAAAGGATTCCTAATGCACAGCCATCAGCTGCCTTCTCTCTTCACAGATTCAGCCATATCACAAACTTCCCATCTCCCCACTGCGGGCTCAGGAAGCCGGTGCTTTCAGGCAGCGTGGATCGGCCGATTGCTGCTGCCGGCAACGCGCAGGAGGCTTCGTGCGCCGGCTTGTCACACGCACACAATAAAAGCTTGCCAGAGCTGCTCGCACTGCGAGAAGATATCGGAACAACTGTGTAAGCATTGGTTGTGTGGCCAGAGTTAACCCCCTGCAGATCTTAGCGCAACAAAAACTGTCACTGGACGAAGAGGGTTCTTGTTATCCCCTCCCCAGTGGGCATACAATTCTCATTTCAGCAATTGCTTTAATGGGAAACTGCTCCATAAAACTGTTCTGCTCTTTGATTTTTGGTAAATTTGTGCATCAAAGAAAAACAATGGTTTTCCTCCAATTCAGGATCAATATAACAAAAGTTTCTGGGGCTGATGCAAAATCCAGGGTTACATCATCATGACTAAGCATCACGGCTTCTCTTTTGAATAGAGCTAGCCCCATGCAAATCTCACCCCCTTCAAACCTGCTAAGAAATACTTATTTTTAGTGGAAAAAGAGTAAAATATTGGAGGAAACCAAAACACAACTATACAAGAGATTTATTAGCACAGTGTCTAATCACTCTGCCCCAGAACATCTAGCACAGACATCCAAGTTACCAAGCCATTTTTCACATCTCTCACTGCTCTGCTTCACTGCTGCACCCACTCACCCACGCCACGGCAGCACCAGCGCCAAGTTCCAACTCCATGGAAAGCACCCCTGA